>QLTV01003132.1:253150-279206 GCA_003457575.1 Thermophis baileyi | reverse complement strand
CCCTCTCTAAGCGGTTTACAGAGTCAGCATATTGCCCCCAACAATCTGGGTCCTCATTTTACCCACCTCAGAAGGATGGAAGGCTGAGTCAACCTTGAGCCGGTGAGATTTGAACCGCCGAACTGCAGCTAGCAGTCAGCTGAAGTAGCCTGCAGTGCTGCACTCTAACCACTGCGCCACCTCGGTGTAGCAAAAGCTACAGAAGATATAGTAAATTGGTCTAAGATCACAACTATATTCTAGTCTTTCTAGAATACATGCACTTTAAAATAAGATTAAAATAATCAAAATGTTCCAGAGCTATCAAATCTCAGATGACTTTGTGTTTCTGACTGAAATCTTGTGAGATTTCAGGTAAGAACAGCATGTCTTAGATTTTGACTAAGTGAATTGAAATTGAATCACATGTGAGATTTGATGATCTTCCAACACTCTGGCTCTCTCTCTCTCTCTCTCTCTCTCTCCCCCCTCTCCCTCTCCCTCTCCCTCTCCCCCCCTCTCTCTGAGATGTAACATTCTTTCCTATACATTAAACAAAAAGCAAACTCTTATCAGAGTAAGTGTATTAATCACCTTCTCCTTTCTCAAATGTCCATAAATTGTACAGGGAGTAAACATGAGAACTTTGTTATCCATGCATATAGCATGAATGATGTAGAGGAGCTACATGCTTGTGTTACAAAATCTGTTTACTACTACAAACATATTGCAACCCAGCTGAGAGTACAAGGTTGATATCAATGAAATATGTATCTGGCAAATCAGAAGAAAACCTAATGTTTTTCTTCTGCTACGTGTTGCTCATTTTAATTCATATTTAATATTTCAATTTTAAGTAATGTTCTATTTTTTACTGTAGCAAACTATTAGAGGCTTAGGTAGTCAGTAGAATATTAAATGTAATAAACAATGAGTCAAAAGAGTTCCTCCTAAACCTCCTAAATGCTTGAGGAAACTAAAAGAAATGGATACTTGCATATTAATATTAGTAGTTGCACCTGCCTGCTAGTGCTGGTCATTGCTCAAAGATTAGTATGTACACAGTGGCGTATTCACTTTGGTATTTGATCCATTTCTGTATAAACTACTAACATGAATATGTCCCTGACTAATCCCATACTCAGTGCAATTTTGACATTGCTCAGGCATGAATTATAGCGCCTGCTATTATTATAGGATGAAAAAAAAGTATGAAGGTCTTATTGGAAGTTACATGCTAAGTTTAGGTTAAACTAAGGTGTACAGTCCTAGAAACAGTGGTTTAGGCACAAACCAACTTAGATTTGCTTCTAAGTAAACCAGAGGTGGGTTCCTCCCGGTTCGGACTGGTTTGCCCAAACCGGTAGCAACCTGCTGGTGATGTCATGGAACCGGTTCGGTTGGTGCCGGTCCGTGGACACCGCCTTCTTTTTTTTTCTGATTTTTTTTTTGAAAAAAAAATTGGGGGGAGGGGATTTTTTTTTTAAAAAAATTTCCCGGCACTGCGCATGTGTTGCCATCTTGTTTTCAGCTTTTTTGGGGGGGGGGGACTTTTTTGGATTTTTCGGCACTGCGCACGCAGCACGGGAGGAAGCGAACCGGCAACGAGGTAAGTTAGAACCCACCCCTGGAGTAAACATATAGCAGAATATACTTAAACAAAAAAAATTATTTTACCTCTTACATATTTACCTATTACTTCTTCTGATTTCATGCTTTAATTTGTTAGTAAGCAGTTTGTGGCCATTTAGTGCTGCTTTCTTATCTCTTATATCAGAATACCTATTATTCTGCCCACCTTCTTCAGAGGCAACCACTGAAGTTGTTCATTGGTGCAAGAGATATGACATTTTGTTAGGCTCTTTTCAACCATATAATTTTGATTAATTTCCTAATTCAGATTTCTTCTATACATATTCAGGAAAGTCTTCACACTAGAAGTTGACAGCAAAAATTAATAGTGTTGTTCAAATTCACAAATCAGACTTGAGCATTATTTCCTGTGACATATGTTCATATTTTAATTCATATCATATACGTTGCTAAGACTTATTGAATTTAAAAGTGTATACATTTGGTATATAGTCCTAATCAGTGACAGAAATTCACTCTCATATTTTTAATAGTTAAATCACATCATTTGTAATCTAAACGTAATACATACTGCTAATTTGTGGCTAGTAGATGCATCCTTTAGCATTGGACAGGAAAAAACCACAGTACATAGCAAAGTACACTAAGAAGTCAAGCAGTTGTAGTATGGATGGGTGCAATTTTATTTTAAAAATAAAGAACCTGAAGAAATTAAAACTGGAAGATTAAGTTGTTCCTTCACAGATAGGTAGGTCATTTGATTAGCTTCCATTTCTATTTACTTATAATAATTATTTGTACATTTTACAGTCATTTAGCAGTTAGCAACCATTCACATGTACACAGTAATAAAAAGTAATAAAAATTTATTTTTCACTTAATGCATGCACTTATTACTAAATCGCATGTGCCTGATAACAAAATCCTTCAGCGTGAAACTGATTAAGGGCTGGTCAGTTTCAGGCAGCAATGCCTGCTGGCTGGCCAGTTCTAATCACTTAATTAAATCACAGAGCTTAGCTTGTTAATTTGAAGCCAGCACATTTTAGGGAAGTTTTAAGTTAAAGATTGCTGTTAACTTAAGTAATCTCTCCCTTCTGTGAGGGGGCAAAAAAAGGGGGGGGAACAAAATGGCTCAAGGATTATAGACACAGTACAAGTGAGGACTTATCTAACTGAGAAAGCAGCGACCAATGACCAATGATTTTTCAGAGTCTTTGTATTTGCATGTGCATCAGCGGTGGGTTGCTCCCGGTTCAGCCTGGTTCTAAGAACCGGTAGCGCTGGTGGCGGGAGGCTCTGCCTACCCGCCCGGGACGCTGTGCCCACCTGCCCGGGATGAAGCATTGCATGTGCGAGTGTGCGCACGAACCGGTAGTAAAAGGTTTTAGAACCACTACTGGTGTGCATGTATGTCATGTGGTTCACTTAGCAACCATTTTGCTTCACAATCGCTGGAATGGATTGAGTCACTAAACAAGAAGAAGGTGTATTTGTAAACTATACATAGTATCAGGTCATAAATCCTAGGCATTGTTCTGACCCAGCTGCCGGACCAAGGAACACAGCACAAACAGCGTCTGAACAAACCTTGTTTTATTATTAACAACTACTAATGAACGTTCTTAGCAGTTGTTCGTAAGTCAATGAAAATATAAATCAGTCTTTTCGGTGCAACAGCTGTTAATTAACCTTCTTAACAGCCGGCAATAATCCAAGCAAAAAGAACAAAGAGTCTTTCTGATAATAGTAGATAATCCACACAATCTTACTGTTGTTGGCAAAATGCCCAGAAGCAATTTGCAGGAAACTTGACACTTTTCAAACAAGAGCCAAACAGGAGTTTTGAAGTCAAGACAAGACGTGGAATGAACGAAGTTGTTTCCTGCAAATTGGTCAGTTGTTTTCCTCACTTAAATAGGCTATGGGAGTGGCCAAGTATCCACAAGACTTACTGTAGTCCTTCTCCTCAGGAGCCATTCCTGCCTTTTGGCAGCTCTGCGCGCGTGCGCATTGAGAACAGGCTCCTCCTCCTCTTCTTCTTCTGCACTCATGGCAGCCTCTGGAGGTTCTGACGGCCCTGGCTGAATCCCTGCCTCTGGCACCTAGCCCTCTCCAGCCTCCTCGCTGTCCGACTCTGGTGCCAGCTGCACAGGCTGCTGGCGAATCACCACACCAGCCTCCTCGCTGTCTGAATCAGCTACCAGCTGCACAGGCCGCTGGCAGGCCACAACAGAAATACAGAGATATTGGCCCATTTCTGGGAAAAACGTAAATATATTAAATGGGAAAAGCAACAGTTATAGCTGAAGCCCAAAACAAATTCCACCATCTTTCCTTAAACCGGGTTCCTTGGCTAGACAGGACAACACTGATTGAAGGTATCTGGTAAGGTAAGCTCTTTAAAAAAAAACAATTGGCCTCTATTCTCACTCAGGAATTAAATTCCTATCTTTTCTACTTTAGTATTCTAAACAAACTGTATTTGGTATGTGCAGAATGATTGCTAATTACTTTCCCCACACGTTCATTAAACATTTAACCAGCATTTCTCTGTACAAATGGCATATAACAAGGTAGCTTTTTGCACAATCATTTTGTACATAGTTCCAAATACACTAATTGATGTTTAATAGTTTTGTAATTGATCTTTGTCATATCATACTGAGGGGAAAATGTTAGAACACATTTTATCAAAATGAGAGTCAGAACAAAATTACCACAGTGACATAAACTAAGCTTACTTAAACAGCAAAGAAGTCAGCATTCTGATAATGATTTCTATTATTTTTAATTAAAGTGCTAATTAAATCTAAATTGGGAAGTATAACCATGAGCTGATTTTTTTAAAAGATCCATTGGCAATTGCTTCCCTGGTCTATGCGTTCTTCATTCATTATTATAATTCTGCCAAATAGTAGATTTAGTTCAGCCTGATCTCTGTCTAGAATAAGAAGGGTGGGAGATTAATACTGTACTCCTATTCTAATAAACTGTAGCACTACTACCAAACCTAATGAATCCACCATTCTATGAGAGCTGAAAAATACATCTCTCCATCTGGACTCATGGATATCTCTTGGAATTCTTTCCCACTGAATTATACTTGTTGCTAGAAGAGCAAGGAACAAAAGGCTGATAAGGGAAAATCATCCTTCGCTTGAAATTACTTAGATAAATAGAAAAGTATATGAGATGACAACCTCATAAAATAGACCAGACCAGGAAATCAACTCTACAGAAAGGCTGAAATATCTTTTATTGAAATTGTCTATAATTGTCTAGAATCTTGCAAGTCTGATTGGGCTATATCGCCTCATTTTTATAGTTCAGTAAATTAGGGAGGCATCTGTTTGAGATTCTTCTGAATGTAATCTCTTTCTTGACTTAAAAAAAGTGCTTCAGCCCTTTTTGCCTTGATAATGGTTCTTGCCTATCTCTATTGAGGTCATCTTACTTACTGATTACAAGAAGGCACTCATGGATCATGAAGTGGCTGGGAGCCAGTGAAGACATAAAAACTCCAACTCCAATTGCAACTTTCAATCTAAGATATTTTATTTCTGCAAAGTCTTTGCAAAGAAGAAGAAGAAACTAAAGCTAAGCATAAGTCTTCTACAGCCCTTTAAATGGCTTAGAGTATATCCCGCATTAAGAAACCATTTATGATGCTCAGTTACTAATAGGAAACAATTATAGGACTCAAGTAAGCTTCATAGATTTCCTGAGAATACTTGAGAAATTTTATAGGGCCAACGTTTAGTGAGAAAGTGAATAGGAACAATGATTAGCAAACAGCAATAGCAGGATTTGCACTGAAATCTCTTCCTTATGTGAGTCATGCTGCCCACATTTTTTAAAGCATACATGTTACACCACAGACAAAGCAGCATACACATTACTAGTGAGAATATACTGTATGTCTTGATAACCAACAACATTTTGCATAAGTTACAACTATGTGTGTTACCTTTTTTTATAGCTTTCTTGTAGAGAACCATAAAAAGATGTGAACAATAATTCCTTCAATCTTTTGAATTTAATAATATTTTTCAAATATTCCTATTTATATTCTAAGGGATAAGCAGAGATCTGGGTGTCTTTTTTATATTCTAAGGGATAAGCAGAGATCTGGGTGTCTTTTTCCTTTTGGTGAGTTATCTTGTAACTGAATGATTTTATGCACTGATCTTCTAATCAGTTTGTATTTCTCATACTCAATTATGCAGAAGCTACCTGTCAGGGTTCCAAATAGCATCAAAAATAAAATCAGAGTCCGAGGCAAGTCAGGCCGAAGCCATATTTTATTAGAGACTTTGGCCTGCCACTACCATGCATTAATTTCTCCTATTTATATAACTGGCATGCATTTCCCGGCAATGTCACACAAGTTTTCAAGTCTGTTATAGTCAACAGCACATAAAAAGTTACAACTGCTCAAAATTCAAGGAGAAAAATGCTTGAATTCTTGTTGTGGCCCGCCAGAGGCCAGCGGAGCTGGCAGCAGACTCAGACAGTAAGGAAGTTGGGGAGGAACATGGGCCAGTCCTGGAGTCTGGGGAAGGCTCTGATGAGTGCTCTGCATCAGAGGCAGAGATGGGGCCAGGGCCGTCCGACAGTTATCAGCTACCTTCAGAGTCGGAGATAAATGGGGCTGAAGAACAGCTGGAGCCTGTTCCCAATGTGCGCATGCACAGAGCTGCCAGGAGAAGGGAACAATTAAGGAACAGAGGTCGACTCGGGAGTAAAAGCACAAGGGGACGCTGAATGGCCCCTCCCATAGGAAATAAATAGGAGTGAAAGGGGAGTGGTGTTTGCAGGAGACAATTAGTTCGCTATTAGTGTAAAGATTTGATTACGCCTGGAAGATATCGGCCTGGCAACTCTCCAAGGACTGATAAGGTCTGTGGTTGCAATTCACCCTTGAAAGACTGTTTGCTGGGACTTTGCTGACTGTGAATGCTAGGAATTCACATTAGCCAAATAAAAAGGGGTTTTGTTGGGACAAGGAGTCTGTTTCGGGATTTTGTGAAGCCTAGGTCAGAACAATTATTTAGGAGAAAATAGCATTGAGAAGATAGATTGATGATGATGTTATCCATTCAGTTGCATCTCTATGTCTTCTGATCTTGCACTACTTCTTTCAGTTGTTCTATGCTCTGGCTGGTGTCAGCTTTGATGGTATCCAGCCACTGCAGACTGGTTTCCTTTTACCATTACCTCTTCCAAGCACAATTGTTTTTTCCAAAGAATTCCCCCACATGACATTACCAAAATAAGTGAGACGCACAGAGGTTTTCAAGCCCGGGCTGCTTGGAGTGAAAAGCATGCAATATGCCAGTGATAGCGAACCTATGACACACGTGCCACAGGTGGCACGTGGAGTCTCATATCTGAGGGCACGTGAGGCGTTGCCCTATTTCAGCTCCAGCACTGGCTAGCTGATTTTTTGCCTTCCGGAGGGCAGGGGTGGGGTTGTTTTTGCCTTCCCCAGGCTTCAGGAAAGCCTGGGGAGGGTGAAAACGCCGCAACCAGAAGTTCATTTCCAAACTTCCGGTTGGGCCGTTGGGTCCATTTTTCGCCATCCACAGGCTCCAGAGGCTTCAGTGAGTCCTGTGCGTATGCACATGGGGGGGCAGCGTGGGGGGTTGTGCGCGCATGTGCATGGGGGCATTGCATTATGGGTGAGGGCACGCACGCTCGCACTATCATGTGTGTGCACACCCTTTTGGCACCCGAGCAAAAAAAGGTTCGCCATCACTGCAATATGCAATAGCCTGGGCTTGAAAACGCATAGCTGGGGCAGAGGAGCGGTCCTCCTTAACAAGCTCCAAAACTTCTCCAAGCCTGGGTTCCTCATGGGCGCTGGAAGTACCAGCCTTCCCCGCCCAGTCAGCCCATGCTCCTTTCTCACTCCAGGCACCAATTCCCCCAATGCCCCACGCGCGCGGGTTAAAATTTTCCATGGGAAGGAAAGGCGCACTGAGGCTACCAGTGGGCTTGGAAGAAAATTGGACACTGCAGCCAGAACCAGGCTTGGAGCAGCGCAGCAGCAAGTCCGGGCACTCAATCTACTCTTCAAGCTCCCAATGCCTGAACCAGAGAGCTGGAAGAGAGATTCTTTGTTGTGCTGGTGGAGTACATATGATACGGACCGAGTATTCTGACCTAGGCTTCCTTAGAAAGCATAAAGCACACTCTTAGTCCTGGCAAAACCTCTTTTATTTCCACGGCTGTGAATTACTTTCATTCACAGCCTGCAAGCCTTCACAAACAGTCTTTCAGGGGAATGTTTATAAACACCCACCTTATTGCACTTGGAATGCTGCCAGAGAACTAATTACCAAACGCAGGGCAAGGCCAAACTTGACACAGAGTCAAACAGAACTTTTCAAAGCTTGAACTGACCAGATGAACTAACTGCTTCCTGCAAAAGCTCACGTCCCGTTCGCTCCTCTTTTATGTCCTATGGGAGGGGCCAAACATCTCCAAGATGTGGCCTTACTCCTGAGTCCAACCCTGCTTTCTCAATTGTTCTTGTCTTCTGGCAGCTCTGAGCATGTGCACACTGGGAATGGGCTCCAGCTGTTCCTCTGCCTCGCTGATGTCTGACTCTGGAGACAGCTGATAAGTACCAGATGGCCTGGGCACCCTCTCTGCCGCTGATGCAGAGCCCTCGTCCGAGCCTTCCCCAGACTCCAGGACTGGCCCATGTTCCTCCCCAACCTCCTCACTGTCTGAATCCGCTGCCAGCTCCGCTGGCCGCTGTTGGGCCACAACACCGAGTGGGCTTTTTTCCTCCCCCCCCACCTCCCCATCATGATCCAGCACAGTGCAGACAGCCGAATGGAGGCAGAAAACAGGTCGTTTCCATCAGCCCTTCTCTTTTTTTACCCCTAGCCTCCTTTTGCAGCATGCGCCAGGCAGGCTTGGCAGGCAGTCACGCTCTTTAGATGGGCTTTTATTTTGTCAGCCCAAAAGGGTGGGGGGGAAGGGGCTCAGAATGGTACCTAGAAATCGCCCTGTTTCTGCAGCATCGGCCTGCCTGCGCCGCCCCACCTTGCCATGAGTGATGTCGAGTTGGCCACGCCCACTCAGTCACATGACCACTCAGTCACATGACCACCCAGCCACCCCCACCAAGCCAAGCCCACCAAGCCATGCCCACAGAACCAGTAGTAAAAAAATTTGAATCCCACCACTGGAGACGCAGTTTTGTGATTTTTCCTTCCAGTGACATCTCTGGTGTTATGCACTGCAGTACTTGCTTGTTAGTCATCTTTTCTGTTCAAGGAATATGCAGGAGCCTTCTCCAGCTTTCTACAACACCACAGCATAAACAAGTCAATTTTCTTAATATCTTGTTTTTTTAAGGTACAACTTTCACAACTGTAGATAGATTAAAGCATGCAAAATTGAATTTGGGTCAGTCACTGGGATCAGAGATTTACTCTTCTGAGCTTTTGGACTCATGCTGGAGCCCATCTTCAGAGTTAGGGTTAGGTTTAGGATTTCTTGACTGGAATTTGGGCTGTTCTGTGAGTTGTGTTTATGTGATGCCTTCCTATTGCTGAATGGTGTGTTGATGACTGTCGATTGGCTGTCATTTCCATTATACTATAATAAAGCACATCTGACACATATAAAAATAAAAATATACATTTTCCACAGAATTATTTTAATATATCCAAGGAAACAACAGCCAATTGACAGTCATCAACATACCAATCAGCCAATAGGAAGGCACCACATAAACACGACTCACAGAACAGCCCAAAGCACATATTCCAGTAGAGAAATTCCCTGAAGATGGGCTCCAGCATGAGTCTGAAAGCTTGGAAGAGTAAATCTCTGGTCCCAGTGACCGACCCAAATTCAATTTTGCATTATTATCCTAGGACATGTATATTTGCCTTCATTCGTGAGATGAAAGCATGCTTCATGTAGTCTGACAGTGAAACGGGCAACATATTGATGGATATAAAACCTATTTAAAATAATCTAATAAATCATGAACTTCCATTTCTTTGGGAGAAAGATACTTCCTCGATTTTTTTTGGGGGGGCGGGGGGGGAAATCAACATTTTTTATATACCACAATTCCAGTTTTAGAATCAGTTATGTATGTATATATAACAGTATAAAGGTTTTCTAAGAGTTTGCTGAATCTTTAATAACAATAAAATTCATCCACATTTTATTTTATAAATATGTAAATACATTTATTTAACTTGAACTAGGTTGTACAGGAACTGCCAAGGGGAGCCAGATCCCACTATGAAAAATATGTTTTCTTATATTACTTTATTTAGGCAGCTTAGGAAGAGGAGCACTGTGACTTTACAATTGGCATTAGAACGGAATTGACCTCTATTAGCCTTTTGTCCCCTTTCTGTTACTTGCTGTTGTCAATATTCCATTCAGAGCTTTGTCATCGGAGTTACCAATATGACTTGTTTATTCTCATCAGGTCATCTTCTGAGCTGTTTAATGACTCCAAATATCAAATATACTCTCATTATGTCATCTTCCTCTCTGTATAAAATATTACTTGGCAATGGCTATTTTTTTTTATTTGCTGACATTTGGCTTCAGAACTAAACTCTCATACCAAATTGACTTTTATCTGTATGCTGGGGATTCCCTCCCCCCCCCCAGCCTTCTTTTTAAAGTCTGTAACTTTAAGCAATAAGTATGCAAAAGCACTGCATTTTTTTTCTATTGATTATTTTAAAAGATGACGTCACATGGAAAAACACATAACCTTTTGTCATTTTTAAAGCTATTTTGAATGGTTTTACCTTTAACAAAGTTTATTGGAATGAAAAGGAAAATTGTATGTTACTTGGTTATAAGATGGCTAATGCAATTGTATTCTTTCCATACTAGAAAGGTTTAACATTACTAAGACTTCATTTTTCCATAAGAATGAAGAATTTAGTACAAATTTATTAATGTAAAACTAAAATAGAAGTATTTCAATAAGTGCCCATTCCCATGACCAAATTCTTTAAAAATATTTATCCAGAATCATTATCTTTCTGTAGCAATTATTTTGTGTCCAAAATAATCTTAGTGTTGCTGAGGAATTATACTTATCTGATGTGTTATTGATATTCCTGGTTGCCTATAGGAGGAAAGGTAACCCTATCTTATTGTTATTATTTCCCATTTCCTGGCTTTGTTTTATAAAGCTGGATAATGATTTAATATTGTGAAGATTAATGGGCAACTGAGTTCTTATTTAGCTCTCTCTCTTAATGTATTTATGCCATCATGAAAAATGGCTGCATTGTTCATTCCATTCTGTGGCAGCCAAGAGCCAACAAGTTTGTTGGATAACAGCAGCACCACACAGGAAGCACCATCTGCACAATTTACTTCTGATGAAAATATTAGTGAATCATATATAGAAAAATGGGAGAGAAAAAGCATTTGAGGAACAGCCAATGGAACAAATAGGATTCTAGGGAAGAAGTTGATAATTGATTTGACTGAAAGCATCCTGAATACCTTATTCCAAAATATCAATAAAAGAACTAATAACCTGCACTGACCCCAAAATGAGGAATACCTAGGTAGACATTTGGAAAATGATTAAAATATCTCTAAAGAAGAGACTGTATAGATATCCCACCTATTGAGATTTATATTTTCTTATCTTATCTTATCTTAGGAAAATATACATTGATAAAATATGTTTGACACAAATATACCAAGGCATCCTTGGAGGGCATGCTGATGATTGTGTAGTTGTAATGCCAGTTCTTCCCCTTTCATGTCACATAAACTAATCAAAGAGTCAGAGCTTGCATTGCAATGGTGTGGTGCTACTTTTGGCATTTTGACAGGTACCTCTGTCAGAGGATGAGTAAAGATAGGAAGTGATACAGACACATGGAACTGAGAGTTTAATCAAAGTGACATTAATTACTATTTACCAGGGATTGCAATAAAGAATTGTGGCAATTTATGTGTGTACAAATGAGTCCAAAACGAAGCTCTAGGGATAAAATTAACATAACAATAATATATGTATTTAAAAGTCCCTGTCAAAAAGTTCCTTAAAGTTTCCTAACTTCCAAATATATGACACTTTTGCTTCCTTCCTTCTGCCACAGTTGCTTAACTTAATTGCCTTAATTTGGAACACCATTTTCCTCCTTAGTTAGACTTGCTTCTGCATATGTTGGAGAAAAGTACTTCTCCTTGAACCCAAACTTTCTGTTCAGCCCCTTGGTGTTGTTCTGCAATGGTACTCCGTCTAGGTTTTCAGAGTGGTTTTGGTTCCAGCTGCTGTTCTCTAGAATCCTCTTCAGCCTTGGGGGGAAATAAAGAAAGACAGAGCAGAAAAAAAACCAATGTAGAAAAGATGGAGAACTCAGGGATTAAAAAAGGCAATAGAGGAGGACCTTTTGTTAGAGTCTCCTCAAACAGTACAAAATAACCGAGATGTTTAACTTGAGGTTGCAGAATCATTCAGGTCATGCTGGCCAAAATCACCAAGCTTCAGAGCTAGACTTCACATTTCAAAGGAAGATCATAGAAACTTCACAAATGACAAACATTTGGATTGCTCTAATTTTATAGACTGCTGACTACTTTATTTGTCTGGTCTAAAACTGAGGGAAACTGGTTGTTTAAACCATAAATATGGTAAATTGTACTAATAATCTGATTCAGAATTGAGTGGCATGGTGGCCTAGAGATGAAGCTCTCACCTCACAATCAAGAGGCTGTGAGTTTGATCCTAGGTAGCCACAGATATTTATCTGAATGTTACCTACCCTGTTTTCCCCAAAATAAGACATCCCCTGATAATAAGCACAATCAGGCTTTTGATTGCATGGCAATAAGGCCAAGCGCTTATATCAGGGTTCAAAAAAATATAAGACAGGGTCTTATTTTCAGGGAAACATGGTAGTTAGGGTAATGAAATGTCTTCAAGAAAACAAGCAAGCTCAGAGAGTACCAAGGACCCCTCAGATATTTCTCTCTTTGGGTGCAATGAGTAATTGTTTGCTGTGAACTCCGCGTAGGCTTCAGGAAGGGTATCTGTCCAGTAAACGCTCGGGCTCTGTTCAGTCACCCCGACTCCACCCCAATGCAAGGAATTACAGGGTTGTTAAAAGAAAAAAATTCTGGTTCAGAATGTTACTGACACTATTGATTTCCATCTCCTTAATACATTGAGAACATATGCTTCTAAGATCCCACGAGGAAGAAAGACTTCACGTGAAACTACTTCTGTCCATATGAATGATGCTGATGGTTCCTTTGGAACACATGAAAAAAATGGTGGCATCATCATCAGTTCCCTTCCCAATAACTATATTTATAAATATATTTATATTTATGACCCTGTTCCTATAACTTTGCTCATAATACCACTGATACCATGAATATGTTCTCATACATATCTGAAGAAATATGGGTTTTATAAAGTGCTGTAATTATGTATAACTTTACATTCTAGAAAGTTCATCTTAAAATATATAGATTTGAGATTTGGATTATACAGTTCTCAGTTACAAGTATTTAAGTCTGAGGAAGCTGAAACAATTAGCAATATAGTGATTCCTTTTATTTGCCTCTTTCCCAAATCCTTCCCCACTTTGAAATTTTTAATTATTAATTCAGCTCACTGAAATTTAGATTATATGCAGCGCAATAGCAATTTGAGTCACTAGTATGCAGAAAATTATTTTTAAAATATAATTTTATTAAACTTATCAAAATATAAAATGAAAATAAAAATGAAAATAGTGGGGAAATGAGGAAGGAGAAAAGGGAGAGAAAGAAGTGTAGGATAAAGGTAAAAATAAAGAAAAGCATTAACTTCCAACTCTTTTCAGTGCAGTAGACTAAAAACAAATAACATTACAGCTTCGGGTTTTTACTTATGCATACTTAATATGTAATAATAATTTCTATAACAGTAAACTTCTCTAATAAGCCAACCTCAAAGTAGAAGTTTCATTTTTTTCTATTTTAAGCACAAAATCCAGAAGTGATTTTCAAGTAGAAACGAAGTTAGATGTACTTTTTTTATTTAAAAATTAAAAAAAGTAGCATTAGAATTGTAAAATTCCAACATCACTCCATTTTTGTGAGTTACTTGAAGGCAATATCCTGGTTATCCCTAACAGTATGTACTATTTGAATTCCTGGAAATTTTTCAAGAAGATATCATTTTGTCAAACAGGCCCAAGGGAGAAACAAAACTAAAGAGCAATCATTAATCCTATTAGTGCTATCATTCCTGTTTCATAGGGAACAGTAATTGTTGCTCTTGCTCCATTATTAATGGGCTATTGTCTCATTTAGGCTGAATTGTTGAAATAGTGGCAAATATAACAGCAAGACCAGTTTTTCTGAAGAAGACTATTTACAGGGTCAGAGTGGAATTACTATAAATATTCCATTTGTACACATTGGAAGCACTTCAAGGTAGAGAAAAAGAACAAAAGGCATGTGTTCTTTGTCAACTGTGAAAAATGTCCATTGATACATTTGATTTTAGATACATGTGTTTTCAGGTAGGAAGTACATAATGAGACAGCTCTATTATAGTCTAATTGCACTAGATAAGAAACATGGGGTAGGAATCATTTATTGGTTCCATGATCTTTTTCCAAAACATTCCTTTAAAATCATGCTGTCATAAGTTTTTTTTTTTAAATTCTAGCATATCTTGCTTGAGAGCATGCATTTAGGAGATGAATAAGTTAAAACACCTCATGATAACCTTTTTCAGAATTTCCATCAATACCCTGAGTAACATATTTTTTATTAATAAGTTGAATATGTTTATTTCTTGGAACAAAATACTTAAACCAAAACTGAAATTCAGAATTGTTAAAGAAGAACTGAGGAATTCATTTCAGTACTCATTCCAGGCAGAGGTGGGTTCCTCCCAGTTCGGACCGGTTCACCCGAACTGGTAGTGACCTGCTGGTGATGTCACAGTGATGTCACAGATCAGGTTTGGTTGGTGCCGGTCTGTGGGCGCCGCCATCTCTTTTTTTTTTTTTTGAATTTTTTTGAATTTATTTTTTGGTGAATTTTTTTCCGTTTTTTTTTTCTTCTGCGCATGTGCAGAAGCCAAGTTTCCAGCACTGCGCATGCGTTACCATCTTGTTTTCAGCTTTTTTTGGGAGGGGGAATTTTTCAGATTTTTCAGCACTGTGCATGCGCATGCCCATGAGGCGCGCCCAGGCGGCGCGGGAGGAAGCAAACCGGCACCGAGGTAAGTTAGAACCCACCCCTGATTCCAGGGCTGCAGTTTGGCTCATAATACATTAGTCTTTTTTGTTCTTCTTTCTTTCTTTTCACAATTTTACCCAGTTTTGAAAGAAGAGGGAGGAAAAATACTAAGAGCATTTGTAAAATTAAAAGACTCTTTTCTCATTTTAAAACTTTTAAGTGCAAGACTTTTCAGTAAAAGACTGTAGAAAGCCTGCATTGATATTACTTCTTAGACATATAGGCTTTTCCACCATTAAATAGAAAGCCCATGATTCATTAATTAAGAAGAATGTAAAACTTGAAGTTTTCAGGTTAATAGTATTATATCTCTAGTGCACCTGAAGTTTTGCTCATTGGCAAATCAAGATACCAAATACTAGGCTGATAGAAAAATGCTTCCCAATCCCACAACTATTCTAATCTTTCCATCATTCTGCTGCTGATTGTCAGAAAAAACAACAACCAAGGTGATGAGAAGAGACAGCACTGAGTAGAAGAGAAATAGAAATTTTGTATTCATGTTGGATTTTAATTTGAGTACTGAAAGATGTTCTGGAGATATAATGTTTTTCCTACTTGAGATGAGTGTTGTGAGCCAGAAACATGAAGTTGGATTATTCAGATAGTCCCTAATGCAGTATGATCCAAGAGTGTTGCAACCTTTGATATAATTTAGTTGATCACTGTTAGTAATAGTTATTCAAACTTAAATAGGATTGGGTTTTTTCTTCCTGTCTTATTTCCATTATCCATATACACATGTTTTGCTGGTTTTCCCCCAAGAACACATTTAATGGGTAGCCTACCTTAATCATCTCTATAACAGTATTTATATAAAACATAATTTCTCACAAAATAGGTTAGACCATTATATTGACTCTTACTCCTGGGCTGTTGTCAATTCTATGAAATAAGGGCAGTAATGGCTACTCAAAATGCTCACTTAAACCTAGCCAAAATCCAGAACCTAGAGATGCTGATTAGCTTTTAGTCTAACTTGGTTTATTAGATCAAATAGTTCAGTACCCTACTCTTATGCAACAAGGCCCCTGTATTCTCTCCTACCTTATTTCCACCCACATACACACCTTAACCACCCATGTACATAGCTGAATTTTCTTGGCAAGGAAGAATATTTCTCATTCTTTGATAATGTCCCTATTATAGCAGTGTGTGTCAACTCTGAAGTGAACCTTTTGCTGCCTCATAGTTGCCATGAACCCTGAGAGGAGGAAGGGAGGGTGGAAGTAGATAGACAGACTAACAGTCAAAACAAAAAGTTTTTCTTGTGGGAACCAAGGTCATCTCAACAGGTGGCAGTGAAGGAGGAGAGGGGTAACCAAGCAGCCTGCCAGCTACTTTCATTGGACAATGTGATCGGTGCCATCTGGGAGGGGGGAACATTTGCTTTTTTAATTAGGTGAAAACCGCAGGAACTTTTAGAGTTGGTTTTCACTGGCTGTGCTGATATGATGTATCCAATAAACATGTTCTTTGAAGAATCTACCTGCCTTGGAATTCTGCTTTTGGTGGATGCGTTACTTGGAATGCTGACAGTGTATCAATGAAAGGGAATGTTTTCACAAAATCTTGTACAAGCAAAATGTATCAATGCAATTGTATGTTACAAAACAAAACAACAAAGTCATCCATAGCTGAAATACATGAGCATGATGGTATGAAGCAACCCTCCCTAGAAATAAAAGGGAAAAGGTAGAAGAGAGTAAGCAGGAATCACCAAAAATACTCATAATCAGATCCCCAAGATTATTAACAAAATGCCCAGACAATTATCAGCCACCAAGAAACAAAGTATTATAATTGAAGACTGAGAAGTAGAAAAACTAGAGTGCACTAAGAAGATGAATGCGTATCCAGATATTTAGAAGGAATACTTCTGGCTCAAGGCTTAGAATTTTTATTTTCAGAAGGTTCAGATTCTTGTTGAGATTTCCTTCACCCAAAATTGGCTTTTCTCCAATTCTTGCACATGGATTGGTTCATGCAGAGGTGGCCCTTCTCAGCAAATAGCCTGAATCCCAATAACTGAGATTGGTATCACAGCAAGAGTCCATCATTCATGTTATCCATTTCCAAATACATGGATTGCTTATTGCTTCAGACATTATTTTTCTTGCAAAAAAGAATGCTGAGTTTTAGTTCCCTCCCTTTGTACTGTATTCATCTGAATTTGTACAATAGGAGAGAAGGGTCAAGGAGAAGAGAGGCAGCTAATTCTATTTTCTAACAAATACAGCATAATTTTCCACAGATACAGAATACAGGCCTTTCCCTTCTCAAAGTTTGGTCTTTACTCATTGCTAACAAATTGAATGTTCAAATAAAGTAACCTTAGATATTGAAAGCAAACGTTTATGGAGAGCAAATATACAGTAATAATATATCAACAGCAAATAGTTCACTGTTCTGAAGATATACATTAATTATAAATCAGTCTTTAATAATCAATAGTCACATGGGATTGCTCTACCATGTAAGTCGCATCTAAGCCAAGGACTCCAAATTCCAGCTAACAACATTCCTCTTTATAAGAATCTTTATGTGGATACCACATGCAAGCATCCACACCTCAGTTTTTCTCAACAGGACCTTTGCATGATTGAAATTCATTCTTTTGTATATGCATGCAATGTCAATACATTTACACATATGGTGACCTTTCAATCATGCAGTTGTAACCGCTGTCTTGAATTTTATGACCCTTCTTATAGATGTCATTGGATTCAGATCACTGGTTTATACCTAGTCATCTTTTATGTACCAGTTAAGTAAAAGCATAAGTAAAGGAAATAGTCGATACTAAGCTTATTGTAATTTTAATTCCCTGTCCATCCATCCATCTAACATGACATAAACTTAAGAGGTTTTAATGTACTTATAGTAAAATCAAATGAGTGTTTTGTATAAAAGGACCTGGTTAGTTAGTTACAGTATATTGATGCTACTTCACTCAGGATAACTTACTTGAACATAGCTCGAAGTTGAACTGAGAATATAACAGGGAATTGATTATGTGATGTTTATGATTTTATGAGATATATGTTGTCCATAATCACAAATGAGGCCATACACAAGTAATCTATAAATGCAATAAATAAGTGGTGGCTGCTTTATTATATAGGAGTATAGATTTAATAGATTTATTACACCACTTTCTAGAATCTTTTCAAATATTTATTTTTCATTAGGCAAATAATGTTCAAGCTTTGTTATTTCTGACTGCCTCATTTGCTTTTCCTGGGTAGGTTTGTACCAGGTTGGGGACCATCTTTCTTGCTTATTTCAGAAATTAGTCCAGTCCTGAACATGTCCAGGAATAGGGTATTTTCTTCAATACGCTTTGAATAATAAGGGAGGCTACCTTGTCCTTTTTTTATTGTTGCTGTTGTGCAATAGCCAGCATAGCTTCTCCTCTACTCAAAGTCTTTAAATATTTCAAAATCATTTTATTAACTCTGCAATACAAGGAGAAGGTTCCTGCATTTGATTTACTTTCTCAAAATTCTATTATAGGCAATTATTAATTCATAGGTAAAAGAATTCTGTAGTATTACAGTAAGTATCTGGAGTCTTCATCACATTGCTTTACCTTGACTGAAAAAAATCTAGGTGACCACTAGATTGCAACAAAGAGATACAGAAAACTCTAATTCTTTGCTGCTTTTGGGATCATCCAAATTGTTTCAGCCCAGAAATATGGTAGCCCTAATCATCTGAGGATTCAGATGAAGTAAAAGACTACAAACTATAGTACATATAGATATTGATAGAGCAGGAAACATTGCACAACAGAAGTTTTTCCCATAAGCATAACTAGCTTATGTATGCTTCGTTTATATCCGTGCCTGCGAATAGGAAATCTATGGCCAGCTATGGCAGATGGGTTTTTAAAAATGGATCTCTTTACTCTTTCATTAGTTACAGTAAAAGAACCCTATTTCTATTGCATGGCTAGATTGTGGTTTATGTGTTCATTGTTGTTGCAGCTGGCTAGGTTGCATGCACAAGCTGTCCACTTTGGCACTTAGATCCAAATTCATTACTTCCATCAGAAAAATATCCAGGCACCAGCCACTCAGGATGAGTTTGTTTTGAGTATAACCCCTTTTCTGTTGAATCATTCATTGCTTAATACAAGTTTCTACTTCAGTGAGAAGCAAATGCAGTACTGCCAGTTTGCAGTGCTGAATGTAGCATAAATCACTTACTATGGTGATGACTGACAGCATATTCACCATTCTTTCACCGAACTTCAATCAGAAATGAGAATACTGGGATTTTGTATTTCCTATTAAAATAAGGAGAGTTTAGTTCTGTATTTTTGTTGTCAGAGACCCAGAGTTTTTCATTTCCAACCCTCTGTAGAAATATTTAGATATTGATGTACCCTGTTAGCTTGTCTTTTCAATTTCACTGGCTTGCCTGATTGACTATTATTGCTACAACGGCCATATGCTGTTTGAAAAGGACCAAAAAAAGCCTAGCATATTAAAGCCATTGTAGCCAAAGCTTCCTCTGCATGTTTTTACATTTATTCCTCTTGTTTTATAGCCAAGTTTCTGCCAGCTTTTGGACTAGTTCAATACACTCTACTAAATGCTCATTGTATCTGCGACCTTCTTATCCTATTTCAGTAGAAGGAAATCAATAAGAATTGATTAAAAAATGTCCAGCCTGATCAAGTATTAACAGAGAAGATGGCGCTACATATGGATTTAAAACAATAACAACAAAGCATATAATGTGGAAAATGACAACCTGAGACTAAAAGGATGGTTGGACTCCAACTTGTTTAACAAATCTATCCTTGTCTTTGCCTCCGGCTTTTGGATGTTGCCAATTCCCTCTTGATGATTCTCTGCTAAAGCTGGATTCCTGCTTCTGGTGAAGGAGAAAATGTTGCATTTGGAAATACAAATGATGCCAGCAAATGCTATTTCAGCAATTATCCATGTTTAGCAATTATGCTAATGTTGATTCTCAAAAGGCTGTTATTTGCTCAGCATGTTCTTCATAGATTATGTCTGTACCTGTCTAACCCTGTATTTTCACTTGAGCTATTACAGGTTTTTTTGTCAATTTAAGTAATGTTTTCAGTAGTGAGTGTTGTCAAGGCAGTGTTGCTTTAGCGAGATTCTGTGTGATTTTTTTTTAAAGAAAATCTTCTTCAGTACCTTACATATTGTATGCCATTGTGAGAGTCTCAAGGGAAAAGGAAGCAATTCTGCCAGGCTCATATTGTGTACCTTGGAAAACTGAATGGTGCTTCAGGCCATGAATGAACAGGTGGACAACTCATCATTTGATTTTCTGTTGCCATGCTTGGTAGGGAGTTGCTTTTCAGAACTATTGACTTATAAATATCTAAAGCTAGCAATTCAATTGTTCTTTCATAAGTTAGAAAGATTGTGGTACACCATACCTCTTTCATAATGCATATTGTAAGAAGCCAGAGATATCCTAACCAGGTTTGTAGCTTTACAATAGCTTTAGTTAGATATGAAGCAGCATTCATTTGCTATGGACAATCTTCATCCAATAGGAACATGGAAACTGGGTCATATCCAGTTTGAATTGTTGTTTTGATTTAGATCAGTCAAGTGATCCAGTTCAAAGTATGAGTTTGGTTTGGATTTCTGTGTCAGTATGATTCAGATTTCGAAATCAATTATTGAATCATGTTGGTCCAATCATGTTGAGGAAGTCAAACTTACTAGGGGAAAAAAAGACTATTTGTACATTGAACATTCAGGCCAGTGAACATTCAAATCAATCTGAAAGAATAGACTTCTTTGATTATTTGATTTAAAATATTAAGTTTGGAAAATCAAGAATAGATGCAAACACTTTCCAACTGAATGTCCAACCTGAATTGTTGAACAGTTGTATTATCCTTGCATTATTACAATCCAGGTTCAAAAAACATGGCACTGCTTTTAAAGTCCAATATAAATTTGCCCACATGTTAAGCTCAGCTTTTGAAGTTCTTATCTATGCTTTGGCTTCATAGGTTAATGAATCTTTTGAATGTTTTCCCTGTGAGAGAGGAACTCTCACATTATTTTAAGGGCCAGGGAATTTCATTGCATTTTATTCCTTTATATTTCTGTGGTGCTGCGTTGTTTTAATTGGGCTGACTTGATCTTGTGTTCTATTTTTATTTGTAAAAATAAAATGCTCTAAAAGTTTAATTGAAAAACAGGATATTCAATAAGGACAGGCAATTATTTAGCTGAATACTAAATTGAACTGGGCAAATGTAGGCAAACTGTATGATGCCAACATAAACAGTGGGATTCCTATGAAATAGCCACAACCAAGCCAATATATCCATGAAACAAATTACTGCCTCTGGGAGTTTGTTTCTCCAGAAGTAGGAGAATAGGGAAGGAGGGTATTAAAATTGAATGACTACAAATATATCTTCTAATCACAGGGAATGTTTCATCAGGTGGTCGGTAATCATAGTACTTTAGAGTGCAGTGTTGAGTCCTTTGCTTGCAAATGTCATTAAATTCCATACAATTGTTTTAAAAAATTACAAACACTCCATCTTTAAAGAAAAATCAGAATTTAAAGAAGCTTAATAACTTCTGTAATTTGGCAATTTCTTATCTACACTGCCTGCATTTTCACTGTTATTGATATTGTCCATAAAAAAAAATCTATGAAAGATTAACTTTGAATGAGCCGAGGTGGCGCAGTGGTTAGAGTGCAGCACTGCAGGCTACTTCAGCTGACTGCTAGCTGCAGTTCGGCGGTTCAAATCTCACCGGCTCAAGGTTGACTCAGCCTTCCATCCTTCTGAGGTGGGTAAAATGAGGACCCAGATTGTTGGGGGTAATATGCTAACTCTGTAAACCGCTTAGAGAGGGCTGTAAAGCACTATGAAGCGGTATATAAGTCTAAGTGCTATTGCTATTGCTAACTAACCTTTCTTTAACCTTCCTTCTTCCCAATCCAAGAAGATTCTTATTGTACCACCTCTCTCCCCTCCCATCAACCTAGAAGTGGATAACTTTGTTACAGAATCATAGAACTGAATAGGGTCACCCACGTTATTTAATTCAATATTCTGCTTAGTGGAGGAATACGAATTAAAGCACTCCAGGCAGATAATCTTTTAGCCTTGACTGAATACATCTAGTATTTATCACCATTTTATTTTGCTACTGTCCGTTTACAATATTTACTGTATCTACCCTATCAGGATTATTCCAAAATGTATTCACATGTTTGTCTGTATTATCTTATCCAATTTTGTGTCACCTATAGAATTGGTAAGCATTCCTTTCACAACTTAAATCAAATCACTAATAAAACCTACTGAAGAGTAGAGGATCCAGGACTATGGCTCTTCACTTGATACCTCTCACTATTAAGGAAGCATTGATAAGCATTCTTCGAGTACAGATTTCTAGCCAACAATATATTCCCTTAATTGTTGTGCTATCAAACTCACTCTTACCTAGCTTGTTGATATGTATTTTGTGAGGTATTTTGTTAAATCGTTTGCTGAAGTCAAAATATAATATGTTGATAACATTCCTGTAATTGGAAATGTTAAAAATCAAAATGAGACAAGTTTTGCCTGGCAACATTTTTTTTCTTTATAAAGCCCTGCTGATGTCTGATAATCACTGCCTTGTCTTCAATGGGTTTACAGATCATATCTTTTTGAACAGCTCTAAGCTCTAAAAGGGACGCAGTGGCTCAGTGGCTAAGACGCTGAGCTTGTTGATCAAAAGGTCGGCAGTTCAGCGGTTCGAATCCCTAGTGCCGCGTAATGGGGTGAGCTCCCATTACTTGTCCCAGCTTTTGCCAACCTAGCAGTTCAAAAGCACGTAAAAAATGCAAGTAGAAAAATAGGGATCACCTTTGGTGGGAAGGTAACAGGGTTCCGTGCGCCTTTGGTGTTTAGTTATGCCGGCCACATGACCACGGAGACATCTTCAGACAGCGCTGGCTCTTCGGCTTTGAAAAGGAGATGAGCACCACCCCCTAGAGTCAGGAACGACTAGCACATATGTGCGAGGGGAACCTTTACCTAAAGTATTTTCATATATTGATATTAAGCTGGCTACTCTGTATTTTCTGGATTTTTCTCCTCCTCCCTTTGTCAATATTTGCTCTTCTCATCTTGCATTTCCTTCTATTCCAGAATCTTTCAAAATCTGAAAAAGTAGAATTGCCTTTTCTTTGTTACAGTATATGTTACCGGTAGTATGTACCATCTTCACCGAGCAGCTGATGTACTGATCCCTTTCTTTGTCTTTTATTTGGAACCACTCTTTGTTACTCTTAGCATCATTCTTTCATTTCAATTCATTCCAAGTGTGTGCTTGCCTAACATGGGTTCTGCTGCTCCAGGCTACTTGTATGTAGTCTTCTTTGTGACCTTCCTGTTTTGCATTTCCTATATTCTACATATATCCTATAATCATTATTGATTTCGGATCTTCACAAAGCATTTTGTGCAGACATACTGACACCTTTCATTGTTCTCATTTTATACGTCATTGGAATCATTTGTGATTTTTTTCCTTGGAAACCTCTATCCATTTTGAGTTCCTTTTCCCATTAGATTTTCCTGCTTTGGGATCCTACTTATAATGAAATCTCTCAATAATGAAATCTCTCCCTCTGGCAATATTTATGTAGTCAGTCACTGATTTGTATTATTTTTCTTTTCCTTTTCCATCCTCTTTCATGAACTGGAAAGATGAACCAAAATGCTGGGTGAGCTGCCAGGATTTTGAGCTTTTTTAAAATCCATGGTGATTCATTTGTATTCTGCAGTATTGTTTGTCATACGTACTAACAGCAGGGGATAATTGTCAGTTGATCAATGCATAGACAATAAACCAGACAGCAATATTTTGCAATCTAACATGTGATTTCATGGTTTGTATCAGCCAGTAACAAAACAATATAATAGGAAGCAGATCTGCTTGGATAATAAACAAGAATGAGTGTAACAAGTGATAAACACACACTCCTATAATATTGGTAGTAGATTAAGACATGGCTGACTGATTCCACCTCTCTGAAGCCAGATCAACAATGCCATTCGAAGAAAGGAATGTTCACATAGCAGCACTGTAAAACTGCTGAGAGTATTGCATCAAAATACACTAGTGCAAATGCCCTTTTCAGTTTGGCCTGAGCAAACTCATATAGTTTGTCAACTTATAAAGACTCTTACCAATTATTAAACACACAATACAGTGTGGACAGCAATGTCTTACAGGTTTAAACAAGTTTCCTTTCTTGGGAAGTTCAATGATAATTAAGGTTGATGAATGTATGCCTATGCTTAACAATATTCTGCTCCACTCTATACATTCAACTTAAAGGGTTATCATGTAAAATCAAAGAAATAAAGACAAATTGCAATGTGTAATTTTCACTAACCACTCCTAATTCCACTATTAAGTGGAAGCTCCAAAAACAGCATGCAAGAACTGAGTTTCAATTTGTTCCAGAGGGTGATAATCTTTGGAGCTGTGTCCCATATAATAATTGGAGGAGTACTTTCCCATTGAACCATTTAAGAACTGCTGAAATATACCACTATAGTAAAAAAAAAAAAATTAAAAAATTAGAAGCACTGTCATGCTTTTCTAGGCTTCCTATGTTATATGGTTTAGATAGGATCTCAAGAAGCCATTATATTGAAAGACAACACCCAAATATTGTAAAGCTTTGTCTGCTTTATTTGTTACCCATTAATTTGCCAAATATATTCATTATATTAACTTCAGATGACCACAATTTTATTTTTTAATTAAGTCAAGGTCTTTTTCACAGAATAAGGAAAACTTAAGAACTCTGTGTAAGGCAATTTCAGTACACGAAAAGAAATCACAGTGTCATCCACATATAGCAGAGCTGGCATTGGTTTACAAGCTATATTTGGAGAATGGATGTCATTCAACCTGCATGTAAGGTTGAAATTAGAGAACTGACATCAAATTTAAACAAAAATGGGCCTGTTGTGTTCGGTGCAGGGCACATGGCTAGGTAAGAGCCTCTGATTGGTTACCCAGCTGGAGTTTACCAGGCGGGAAAAGGACGTTCGCTGATTGGCTAGCCTACTGACAGCTCTAGTATAAAAAGAGCTGTCAGCTGTTATTCGCTGCTTGCCTGTTATTGTTGTTAGCGCAAGACTAGCCATTCAGAACTGACAAAGTCACTAGTAAAGAGTTGAACTGTTTCCCTGTGTAGCCTCAGTAATTAGCCCTTCGCCCGAATATTCAATAGGGCCAAATAAACTCTGTTTATAATCAGTAGAAGAACATAGAGGTAGTCCTCACTTAAGTTACTGCAATTTGGACTGGCTATGTCACTAAGCAATGTGGTCATTAAGTATCACTTGCTGATGACCTGGGACTTCTTGATGGCTTCTCCATTGATTTTTCTTATCAGAAGCTGGTTGTGAAATTCGCAAATGGTGACCCCCTGATCATGCGACTCCATGACTGTCATAAACACATGCTAGTTGTGAAGTGCCCAAATGGCGAATACAAGACTATGGGATACTGCAATCATTTTAAGTTCATGGACTGGTCACAAAGTTATTTCTTTAGTTTTGTTGTTAAGGGGCGTTGGTCTTACCTGAGACGCCTCTTCTCATAGGGTGGAGCCATCATTCAGGATGGGTTGGCCTCTGCCCATCAGCCAATGAGGACCGAGTCTGTTTTGCTTATGCTGGGATACTTCTTGTGCCCTCCCAGCTTAGACGAATCCGACCAGACTCAACGTGGCAAGTCGGAGAAAAAACCAGTGAACTCCCACCCCGAAAAAAAAAAAAGACANTGGTCTTACCTGAGACGCCTCTTCTCATAGGGTGGAGCCATCATTCAGGATGGGTTGGCCTCTGCCCATCAGCCAATGAGGACCGAGTCTGTTTTGCTTATGCTGGGATACTTCTTGTGCCCTCCCAGCTTAGACGAATCCAACCAGACTCAACGTGGCAAGTCGTAGAAAAAACCAGTGAACTCCCATCCCGAAGAAAATAGCCAATCAAACCAAGTCTAACCAATAATGCCCCCAACGAAGGGCCACTAACCGGAGAGGAGAACCACGCCCCGACAGGAACGCAGAACAGAAACAGTCCAAAACAAACTCCAAACAGGGGAGGGACTGAATGATGGCTCCACCCTATGAGAAGAGGCGTCTCAGGTAAGACCAACGCCCCTTCTCCATAGTGGTT
>QLTV01003132.1:234966-249550 GCA_003457575.1 Thermophis baileyi | reverse complement strand
CAGGGCCCACCCACGTTGAGCCCACCGAATCCAGCGCCAGAAGGCCTAGGCCCTCCCCCCCTGCAGGAGTGACAGAGTTATCCGGGGGAGGGCAAACAGTGCAGGGTTTGTCAGAGGAAACACCCCTGGAGGACCTGGCAATCAGTTTTTGCAGCGCCTTATCACGGCGTCGTTCTGCCCTCTGGGTCGCCTTGGAGACCACCGCCGAGGTCCGATGGCGCTTTGCATTGCCATGGCCTGAGGAATGAGCAATCTCCTCATCCGGAACCGGCCTGTCCATTTTCCGGCTCCGTTTGCCGCCTGGCTTGTCCCTTTGAGGAACGGCGGCCGCCATTTTGATGGAAGTAACGACGGGGCCTGGCAAAATGGCCGCTCCAACTGCCGCGCCAGAAATGGCGGGAACGCGGGCAGCAAGGCTCACACCCCCGGCCCGAGCAAGCTCAGAGGGCCGCAGTCTCGATCCCCCAGGTCTCCTAATCTTTCATAAACTGCGAGCTCGTAATATGCCGACCCGAGCCCTCTCCGAAGGCAGTAGAAATGGCCGCAGGTGGAAGCGCTCAGCGCCAAACAGCTGATAAGCGCTGACAGATGGAAAGGAGAGCTGAGGACCAGGGGGGGGGGCGGAGTGCCAAAAGCGCGAGCCGCGGCTCCAGCGCTGAACGTTATGTCCGGGAAGGGAGCGGCTTGCGAGAGGGGTGACCACTCTATATGCCCGGCTCCGTTCCGAAGTGCCGCGGAGCCTGTAGATGAGGCTCGAAAGGCACGGAGCAATTGGCCTCCTCCCGCCGGGGGAAAATCCCGGAGCTCGTTGTCCGATCGATGGGGGGTCGGAGAGTGTAGGCAACTCCCCCCCTGCGTTTTCAAACGCAATGTCCCGACTCCGGGCCCGAAGGCCAGCTGGAGCCGACGCCCCCCGTTCGAGGAAGGCGCAGATGGCAATTTCCCAGGGATGAAAAATAACTCGCAGCCTGTACAACCTGAAAATCCGGTAGATCAGTCAATCCAATAGTGAGAACCAAGATTCAGGATGGGAGCTAGACTTGCCACGATTGCCCTCGCTGAAGACCGAGTCTAAGCTGGGAGGGCACAAGAAGTATCCCAGCATAAGCAAAACAGACTCGGTCCTCATTGGCTGATGGGCAGAGGCCAACCCATCCTGAATGATGGCTCCACCCACTATGGAGAATTTGAATGGTCACTAAACAGGCACTAGTTAATTGCATACTACTGTTACAGTGCAGAATCACCTACCATTAATAAGTAATGAATAGCCTTATTCATCTCCATCTCCATTTAGCATATGATCGCAGAGACCTGGAATACAATTTTTGGAAGGATTTGTTTGTCCATTCTATAGTTTCATTTGTATACATGTATTCATGTTATTGTGCCTTTGGTTAGTAATATTTCTATAGATAAACTTGCTCTTTACCCACTTGGAGGCAAGAGACTAAATATTCAATATAATTTGTTAGTTTGAAAATAAAATAAAATAACTGTTGACTCCTTCCAGTTGTTGGTGTTCTTTTGGTGAATTTTCCATCATATGATCATTATAATTTAATCTATACTTTAAAATTCAACATTTGTGTATCTGCAAAGATTTCTGCACAGCGAATAATCCCCAAATATTGAACATTACCTTCCAGACGTTTTTTGTGATCTCTTTTGGTGAGCAGTAAAGATATACTTTTCTGGGAATATTATTATTTTTAAAAATGCTGTTAATTTTTAAAACATTTTTTTCATAACTGGAAAGTAAATAAACACTTGTTTTATCCTTAATGTAGCAATACTCTGTTTAATACCACAATAGTTTCTATAATCAGTGTAATTCTCATTTCAAAGGTAAACAAAAGGAAACCCCCCACAACCATGTACTTACTTAAATCAAAACGTGTTGGATATAGATCCCATTACAAAGCAAAAGGTTGAGTTTCATCTAGGGAAATTTAATATTATATCAATAGCACTTAGACTTATATACTGCTTCATAGTGCTTTACAGCCCTCTCTAAGCGGTTTACAGAGTCAGCATATTGCCCCCAACAATCTGGGTCTTCAATATTCCTTCATTGAAAACTG
Source organism: Thermophis baileyi (assembly GCA_003457575.1). Classification (NCBI taxonomy): domain Eukaryota; kingdom Metazoa; phylum Chordata; class Lepidosauria; order Squamata; family Dipsadidae; genus Thermophis; species Thermophis baileyi. The sequence continues at coordinate 247,466 of QLTV01003132.1, read as the reverse complement.
TGATCATAATATGATCATTTTCACAAAGACAGATTCATCATCAAACGTTCAAGCTAAGACTGGAACTAACTTGACAGATCTCAGCTTTGAAACAAGAGAGACTGAGAGAGATGAACAACTGAACTCTAATTGTGTTCTGCTCAAGTGGCTAAATTGGAGCTGTATTGAAAGATGGCTCTTTTCACCTTTTAATGGATAAAGTGTCCTTTATTGAATGTGAGGGGTTTCCCCCCCCTTGTTGGAAAGTCTGCATCAAAGATCTTTTTCTAATATGCTGGTCTATTTCTGAGTGGCTTAGTGTTCACTGCTTACCTCTTATTGCCTGCTGGAAGTTCCTTTTCAATGAAAGTTTTGAAGATCATTTTAAAAGATCAAGCTTGAGCCATGATCTTTAACTATGCAATGGTGACTGTGTCAGTAAAAGGGTTGTGGTAGAAATTATTTTATAGAGGAATGGTTTAAACATTGTGTTCATTCATTGCTATATTATGGCTGCCCTGAATGTCTCAGATTTTAAAACTATGGTTCAAAACAATTATTTCAGAAATGTGTGTATTTGTTTGTGTGCAGGTGTCTGTGGGAAGTGTGGGAAGCGTTCAATTCCCTAGAAAATATATTCAAATATGTTTTTCTGTCTTCTCCATCTGTTGCCATTTTTTACATTTCTACTGGTGCTTTAACATAGTTTCTCTCACTTATTTTTGTTAATTCTGATTCTGTTTCTGAATAGTCATCTTGGGGGAATCTAAATAATTAGCAGACAGATAGCTGTGTTATCTGGGGCATAAAAACACAATTGTATCATTACAATTAAGCAGTTTTCATGACTGAATCACAGACTACAAAAGGGGTAAGGAAGAGAGACAGAAATAGAGATCTCTTGCATACTTTCAGCTAAAAATCGGTGAGGGGTAAGTTTAAAAATATATTGCAAAACTTTGGCGCTTTGAAATCTTAGCTAACTGGAAATGCTCGAGATGGTAGTGGTGGTGATGAAGATGATTAATAGGTTTGCAGACATGTCACTGTTGAACAATGACAGAACCACACTTTGGTCCTGAAAGATTTGCTCCCAGAGCCTAAATTTTTGATCCTGTTAATCTTTTCTGCCTCAGCCATTTGTACAACAGCATCCTAGATCACGATAGGCCAAAGTTTCCTATTGTTAGATTTGAAAAAGATTTGCCAGCTTACACTTTAGTGCCAGATGATTTTCTGTGCCTGAATTAACATCCCCCCCACAACTATTCAGCTGTATTTAGAAAGAAAGATGACTCTAATGCTGCACATGAAGATTAGAGTTTGCTCTTAATAGCTTTGAGCTTAAAGCAGTTTGAGAATGGAGGGAGATATCTGATTCAGAGAAGAAATATAATAATTTGTGTCTGGAGGGAAATGTAGGGAGAGACTTGCTGAAATTGGAATTACAGTACCTTTTGGTGTTCTTTTGCTGCAAGTCTTGCAACTCCAATTACAGAAGAAAGATAAACTGTTTGATGGTGTCTTACAACATCCTAGCTTGTACCTGACTTAATCCATCCAATAAGTCTTAATGAAATCATTATTCTTATGATGTATAATTATAGTTGCTCAGGCATCTAAGTACTGTGAAATACAAAGAGGAATATTGAACTCAGTTCTAAATGGGGAATAAATGAACAGACTGAAGCTCAGCTACCATAGTGCTTCTGAGGCTTTGTATTAATAATTGTATTCATCAGCAAAAAAAATTGATGCATAGTACACCTCAAGGATTGGTGTTAGGTGCTCGTTTGAGTTACGCAACATTTGATATTTTCATTTGGCTTGAGTTGTTTTCTAATGCCTTCTGTTCTTGCAGATGACATATTATGTGCAGTTTTTCCTCCCAGGTGCTTCCTGATAAATTATCAATCATCCAAGATCGAGATGATTAGCAACATCCAGATGGGAGAGGAATATAAGAGTTTAATCTTCTACTGCACTGGAACAATAGTTCTCAGGCTTAGCTTTGCAAGAGATATGCACCATATATCTAACTCACTCTCCAGGAAAATGGGATTTATTTGGGTTTTTTTTCCTGAACCTTTTCTTGTATCAACTAATAGGAAGCATAAGAGGCTGAGATAGCATTGAAAGAGATAAGAAAATGACAGAAAAGAAAAATGCACATGTTTGTGTGTGAATGTAAAGTCAGCAATGCAATGCTACATTACAGTAGAGTGGCTATTTTGATATTATGAGAGAGAGAGAGAGAGAGAGAGAGAGAGAGAGAGAGAGATCTAGGAGAGAGAGGAGAGAGAGAGAGAGAGAGAGAGAGAGAGAGAGAGAGAGAGAGAGAGAGAGAGAGAGAGAAGGAGAAAGATAGAATAGCTTATATTATTGCAGGGGTGTCAAACTCATGGCCCGCGGGCCGGATGTGTCATGCACTGGCCACACCCACCCCCAGTTTAGCGAAGGGGGAAAAAGTTGTGATACGTCACGTGACGACAATGTGTCATCACGAGTTTCACACCCCTGTATTATTGTAATATACTTTAGGCAGAGGGAATATTCAGCAGAAGATGCTTTTGAATAAGAATAAGCTACAGTATATTCAGGAGCATCTCAAAGTTAATCTTTTTCTGGTTTAGGTTACTGTACCTAGGAAGGCATTGCTTCAATGGAGCAATCTATCAGAGAACTAAGAGGGAGAAGTTTCCATATTTGATTGCAATACTGTACATCAGGGGTGGGTTCTAACTTACCTCGCTGCCAGTTCGCTTCCTCCGAATGCGCAGTGCCAAAAATTCGCAAAAAAATCCCCCCCCCCCAAAAGAGCCAAAAACAAGATGGCGGCGCATGTGCAGTGCCGGGGACTCTGTTTCTGTGCATGCGCAGAAAAAAAAATCCATAAATTCCAAAAAAATAAAATAAAAAAAATATGGCGGCGTTCATGGACCAGCACTGACAGAACCGGCTCCGTGACGTCACCAGCGGTTTGCTACCGGTTCTATAGAACCGGTGCGAACCGGGAGGAAACCACCTCTGATGTATATCAGTGTTTTTCAAACTTGGCAACTTTTAAGATATGTGGGATTCAACGCCACACAACACTTATACCCTACTTTTATTGTCAACCATTGTAATAAATATTCCAAAATGTTTTATTTGCTGAATGTTGGGTCAGATGAGAAATCTGAATAATTGAATTTTAACATGGTGGTTATGTTTTAAAATTATTTTAATATATCCATATCATAGGATTTCTGGGCATTACATATTTATTTAATATAAAACAATAATACATGAACTTAAAACATTTAAACAGAGATATGTAAAGCTGGCATTATGCATGTCCCAAAATTAATGTAATAAAATTATACTGAGCCAACCCAAAAATAGTGGTGAATTAAAAGTATTCAAAGTATGGAACAGATCTGTAAAACAGACAAACTTGTTTTAGGGATTAACATAACAAATGTAAATGAAAATTTAAGCAAACAAATTAAGTCTTAACAATGGTGAGAGTACCCATTCACTTATTTATTGCTGGTTTCCTGTTGCCATTTTCTAGGATGGGGTTGGGGTTTTTTTTTGTTTTTTGTTTAGTTCTTAGACTAATACCCCCATTTGTGAGTGAATTCTTATCCAAGCACTAAACAGTCTGCTTTGCTCTATGAACATCAGTTATTATAGGAGATTTCATGTTTTAGATCAGGGGTGTCAAACTCGATTTCCCTGAGGGCTGCAGCAGGGTTGTGACCTTGGGGGGCCGGGGTGGGCATGGTCAGCTCGACGTCACTCCTGTCAGGGGCGCCTGTGGTGGCCTGAGTGCTCTGCCAGTGAAAACGGGCTCCTGAGCTCCCTTTTCGGCTGCCATGGCCTCCTGCAACCCTCTGCCAGTGAAAACGAAGCTCGGGAGGGCCGCACATATACCCCGCAGGCCGAATCCGCCCCCCCCGGGCCTTGAGTTTAACACCCCTGTTTTAGATCTATGAAATTCAGAGTGTTGTGTTTGGCTAATGTAGACAGTTACTGTTAGCACGATCTACATTTTTAACAGAATGGAAACTATTCTGGACACTGCAGCCAGTTTGGTATAGTGGTTACAGAGCTGGTCTAAAAACCAGGAGACTGTGAGTTCTAGTCCTTCCTTAGACATGAAAGTTGACTGGGTGACTTTGGGCCAATCACTCTCTCTCTGCCCGACCCACCTCACCTTCCCACCTAGGGAGAAGGAAAGGGTGTTATGTATGCTCACTGCCTTGAGTTACTCATAAAATAATAAAGGTGGCATAAAAATCTAATAAATAAATGAATACTTTCTTTATGATAGCTAATGAATCTGCAGTACATTCTGAATATTACCACAACAATATATATATATATTAATTTACAGTTCATTCTATAAGGTGGAGGAAAAAAGTTCATGTGACCAGCAATTTTTAAGAGGACATGTATAACTTCATTAAAGTCATGAAAAGTAAACTCTGTTTTGAAATCATAATGATCTGAAAGCTTTACCAGTCTTTTGTCAGACTCTGCTTTCAGGAACTGCTTTCATACAGACATAGTATTCTCCAGTCCCACTCATACAAAGGCCTATGCCATGAGCTTTTTGTTTCTGACTTATCTGTCTTCGCTCAGGAGCTGACATTTAGATAGATGGTTCCTCGAGGCAGACTAAATGAAAGAATTAATGCCTATAGCTAGTCTGAATGATAGAAGGTTCAGAGTTCCTAAACTGGCAGAAGTTGTAGGGGAAAACTTTTTTTTATATATCAAGGACCCTTTTTTTCCTGCTGCTCCTGCTGCTAGCCATGACCTTATCAGAAAAATTGCTAATGGTTTGATGATTGTGTTTTATTTCAAAGGTATCCATTTATCAGCTGCTGCCTTCTTGCCTGCTGGCACCTAGTATCTGTTTTAGGAGACTTGCTTGCTTGCTGTTGAATAACTACTATAACCATCATTTCTGGACTTTAGACAGCATGAGTAACTATAATTGGTCTCCAAAACCAGCCTTCAAACATCCCTCAGTTATAATATCAAACATCATATCACCTTTTTATCCTTATCACAATTTTGTGAAAGAGTGATTTCAGAATAATAGAATAATAGATTTGGAAGGGACCTTGGAGGTCTTTTAGTCCAACCCCCTATCCAAGCAGGAGACCCTATACTGCTCTGGACAAATGGCTGTCCAAACTCTTCTTAAAAACCTGCAGACATGGTGTGCCCACAATTTCTGTAGGAAAATTTCCTATATATACATTCTTTTTCTTTACCTTAAGTTAAAATCAGATAATTTGTTCTATAGATTTAAAATACATGCAAAGACCCCCTTGTTGGATTAGTCTCTGTACATATTATGAACTGAATGGTCTATTGCCACCATTTATAATTTTTATTTTATTTTATTTTGTTTTGTTTTATTTTGTTTTATTTTATGTTTTTATGATGTTGGAATAAGAAATACACCAAGAAGAAGAGGAAGGCTAGGAAAGTGCTCAATAAAGTTGTTGAAATCCTGAAAAAGATAAGATTTTTTTTTTAAAACAAAGGCAATACATGAAATGGTATGTGAATATGATGAAAGCAAGGATGGTTTATAAGGATAGAAAGTTATGGAAAGGTATTGTGAGCTGGTATAAAGTAGTTTTAGCTATTTTTCTTTTCTTTTTCTTATATCTTGCATTTAATTTCTGCATTTAATAAAAAAAGACTATTTTTATTCCTTTTCTGTAGTCTGCAGAATGCCATTTATCTGAAAGGGAATAAAGTGATGGGTTCTTATGTAATATGTTAAACTTACCATCTTGTATGAATGTTTAAGCTTGGATTTTGATTAGTTTCAACATTCAATTAATGTCTGCATTAGTGGCAGATTTTTTTAAAAAAATGTATTATTGGTGCACCTGTCTTCTAAATAACAGTCTTGGTGTTTACTTGCTTACTCCCCAAAGTTTCCTATTCAAGAAAATATCAGCTTATTCAAGACACCACGTTGCATTTATTCTGCATTTATTCTCGTGTTACCCATTATTAGGGAAGCAGAAGCTGTCTCCCAGCCCATGGTTAAAGGTATTCAATTTACATTTTTAGTTCTGTTGCCTGAAGTACTTCACACTTGGACTGCTTTCTGAAATACTATACTTAATTCATATTTATATTCTAGCTTGCCCTCCTTCTTTCTTGCTAACTGATTTAGCTTTAATAATATTCCAACAGTTTTCTTTGTTCCTCAGGATTGTAAGAAAAAGCTTGATATTTTACACATTTAACAACAATTTAATTCTAAGTATTGTCTGAATAAAATATATGTTATGTATGCATCCTTGGCAAGAAACATACTCCAAGAAAGGAAATGACTTGTAGCTTGAGAACCACAGAGTGTGCTAACTGGCAGTTCCAAGAATTTGCTAAAACAACATAAGTGAGGCCCTACGGAATAAGTATATTTAATAGAAGTTTTATAAAAGGAAGAAAAAAGATCAAGATTGTGGTGAGATCGTCTGAAACTCAGAATTTCTAACTCCATGATTGCAAATGGAGATCAGTAGATTTTTTTCATTTATGTATTTTGTTTGTTAAATTTATTTGCTGCCTATCTCTCTGTGGGGCTTACAACAATAAAAAGGAAGAAATTAAAACAGTGTAAACAAGCAAGTAAAATAATAGAACAATGAAATAAACAATGAAAAATGAAAAAAAGAATACATCCATATAGTAACAGAAAGATGGACAGTTGAAGAACAGAAAACAAGATATGCTAGCCCTCCATCATTAAGGCTTAATATATTGTTCATATATCAGAGGTCCTTTGTAGAGTTTCATATTCTGGAATAGCAGAATATATTTATTACAGCAGGGTGGGTGGCCATTGAATTGAGGCTGCATGTACAACTAAACCCCCTTTCTGTCGGCTTTCCTTGAAAATTAGCATTATTATTATTTTTTTGCTATTTTGAGGAATGAAAAATAGTCTGCTATGCTATGAAGTAGATGTATTGTCCTAGCTGATTTGTAAGAGAATTGTGTTTCTAAAGTTTTATATTTGATAATATTTAAGCTCAGTTAACAAACATAGGATGCATTCCCTCCGTATAGATTGACATTGCTATGGGCAAAATGTGTATGCTGTTAGACATTGTCTAAAGCAAAGAGTATGCAAATAAATATTTTCTGTACTATACATAAATATACATGCTTATTTGATATAAACCTATTTATCCTCCAAATGGCATCTCATTGATTGATTGATTGATTGATTGATTCATCATTCATTCATTCATTCATTCAATTTAATTTATGTATGTATGTATGTATGTATGTATGTATGTATGTATGTATGCATGTCTTACTGCTATCTTTTTGCTTATATAAAAGGCAGCAAAATATATAAATAAGGCAAGATCTACACAATGAGTAATAAATAAGCTTCTTAGTGATATATTCTGAAACAAAGTTCTTTTTGGAATTCTTTTCCTTGCACTGTCCATGATTACTAAAATTTGGTTTATAGTATAACTTTTATATAAGAATGCATATCAGAAGAAGAAAGATAGAAAAAGCAAAGAAAGAAAAAGTGATCCAATTAAAAGATAGGGCATTTGCTATACAGTATCTGGATTCTTATGCAATCATCTATCATACATCAGTTATGCACAACTTAAAGCACTGAATCCTTTGATTCTATTTTTAAAATGCTGAACAGAATTTTTTTTAAAAAAACTATATGTAATAGTTGATTTTTATAAAAGGAGGGAAAAACTGTACAGACATTTTAAAATACTGTATGTTAAAAGTTGTGTGTCCCAGATTCTATTTTTCTCCTATCTTATGCAGATGTAGCAATGAGTGCCCTTATCTTGAAGAAAGCAAAAGACAATATTTGGTTTAGCTTAACTGGATGTGCTGACGGGTGAGTAATCTGATTAATTTGGAGATGCGGGATGTGATCACATACCATACATCTAGGTATGAAATCCAATAAGGTATTTGACATATAAATGGCTAGTCTGCTCTACTAGTTCATTAAAGGATGAACCTAAGCAAACATCTCTTCAGAAATTCCCTTTGTATATTTTGAACGTGAGTTAATGTCTAGGATTGATCCAGTGGTGGCATTCAAATAATTCAAATGGTTCTCTGCCCTAATGACCGACTGGGTGGGGGTGGCCATGGTGGACGTGGCCAGGGGATGTGACAGGCAGCACTTGGCCTCCTACACCCCCCTGGGAGAAAAAACGGGCCACAGGTGGGCCACGCCGCACCCACCTGTGCCCCGTTTTGGGCCTAGTAGGCCTCCCTGCAGCCCCCTGGGAGCAAAAATAAGCCATGAGGGGCCCTGCTGCACCCCCTCGTGCCCCAATTTGGGCCTAGTAGGCCTCCCTGCAGCCCCCTGGGAGCAAAAATGGGCCGCAGGGGGCCCGCGCTGCACCCCCCTGCACCCCATTTGGGGCCTAGTAGGCCTCCCTGCACTTACCTGGGAGCCAAAATGGGGCGCGTGGGGACTCCTGGAAGAGGCCAGGAGGGGCAGGGCCAGCCAGCAATTTAACAACCAGTTCGGCCAAAGTGGTGCGAACCGGTTGAATCCCACCACTGGATTGATCCTATAAGAGATAGTTTTGGGGCAGAATAACTTACATGACTTGCCAGAGTATTAGAAACTTCAGCTACATTTTACTCAAGTTATTTTCTTGATGTGTAGTCAAGCAAGGCTTATAAAATTCTGGAATCTTAAGAATTTAAGGAATAAGATTTCATATTAGGTTAGCTCCTTGCTTATCAGCAGGAGCCCGGTATAGCATCAGTCACTGAAAATGTTTTGTTATAGAAATAATTGATTGCTGTGACCAATAAACTGAATATACTTAGCATGAAGTGAGCATCAGAAAGCCATATTCCTGTCCTTATCAGAAATTGATAGATATGACTTAGTGGAGCCAGGAAGCATTTTGGCAGTTGCAATTCTTTATTAGATGGACAACGTTTGTTATCTACTACTATTGTGTTTGGAAAAGAGGGGATTCTATTCTTTCTCAGTTCCCGCTCAACCCACAGTAAATGATGGGAAATTATTTGATTAATGTTGACAATCAACATTGTTCTTCACCGTGAAGAGCTAATCGGATTTTATTTTATTTATAGACTTGTTTTATTAGTTGCTAGGCATTTGATAGAGGTGGAGATGGCATGGGAATCTTCAGTCTCATAGATCTAAATATTTTTCATTCACCTGCAAGGATCCAAGATCAGGACCTCATTATCAGTTCAGTGCTGCGGGGTTCATTTCACCCCCTGAGACAATTAATTAATGGGATAATTAAAAAGAAGAATGAAGAAACAAGGTGGCGAAAGCTGGCAGAAAATAGATTGGGAATTCTTTCCAACCTCTTCATAACAACATTGCCTTAGGTCATGGATCCTGGAAAGAGGGAGGCTAGAAAGCATCATCCCAACCCACCATCTAACTGTGTCTCCCATAAGAATGAATGGGGAGGGGGGTCTTTTTCCTGTATTCTTTTTGTCTTTGTAGCCCCTATCCCTTTCCAGTCCATTTTTTAAACACGACCTTTCTTTTTTCGGTGTCTCTTAACACACCACATTTATTCATGTTCTGTTTAAGTTTCATAGAGTTATCCTGCCTATGGACAGATAGGGTCTTGACCCATTTTACATTAATTTATTTCCAATATTCTGTTAGGTTGAAAAGAATAAAATGATTTTCCACCTTTGCCTTTGCTGGCCTGATCCAATGGGATTTTGAAAATAGATTATATATCATTTTACTGAAAGAAAGAGAGAGAGAATATTATGTTGTGCAGTAGCATTTCATGACTTCTCAAATAATAATGATGAAGAACTGGATTAGTGAACAAAGTATGTTTGGTATTTGATTTTGTTTTTGCAAAAATATTTCAAGGACTTCATCCAACATGGCTGAACAATATTCCTTACAATATTGTTAACCATTTCCTTTGAATGAATGATGACTCACTCTCTCAGTATATTAGATGGGAAATGTTGGCTTCTAAAATTAGCTACTCCAATAATGACATCCTGTTTAACACACCTATTAACATCACCAAAATTGATGGTTATTTATTTATCATATTTATACACCACAACAAACTTGAAGGACTCCCAATGGTTTCCAAAGATAAAAGTACAGTAAAAGATAAAAATACATTTTTTAATTTAAGTAAAGATAAATAACAGAATATTTAAAAAAAAAATTTTTTTAAAAAATATCCAAGCCTAAAGAACCAATCTATACACCTCAAAAAGATGACCTCATACCCCAAACATCCTCTGAAAAAGGTTTATTCTGCTGCTTCCAGAAGTGGTCGAAGTGGGAGTATTTGGAATACCACAAATACAATAGTTTTTAAATATAACTCTTAAGAGCTTCAAGGTTGGCAAAGTGTTTTGGATGTCCAAGCAAAGAGAAGAATTGCAGTTTAACTAAATGAATGAAATAGCAGTTTAACTAAATGTATGAAATTATGGATAATTATATTTTATAGTGATGTGGAATAGGTGAGCCTCAGTGTCTATGATGGTAAGGTTATGATGGTAAAATGTTTCTACCTGGTCTTTTTAATTGATTTTATTTTTTAAATTATGTTTTATGTTTTGTTCACCATCCCAAATTCCATTGTTAGATGCTATCTATCTATCTATCTATCTATCTATCTATCTATCTATCTATCTATCTATCTATCTATCTATCTATCTATCTATCTATCTATCTATCTATCATCTATCTATCTATCTATCTATCTATCATCTATCTATTTGTTAAATAAAAAATAAAAGTTGAGTATCACATTTTGAATAGTAACCTAAACTGATCAACTTATTAGCAAAATAGGTGAAGTAGTATTTTTGTTGAATTAAGCGTGCTTTTACGTCTACAGAAATGTGACAAATAGATGGTATAAAGCCATTCTCTTGACATTCATGTAACTGGACATTTCAGTTTCTTATGTCTAGCATTCCTGAAATCTTAGCCATCTAGTCTACTGACAGTAATTTAGAAATAGCTACTACACCCTATTTTATTTCATAAAGAACTTATTAAAATTATAATGGAAATTCTGAAGCACTTAAGGTGATTGGTCCATATTTTTTTAAAAAAAGCCCACACATTTTTAACTGAAATTTTATTACTCTGAATGTTTTGGTAAATTATAGTTGTATTGCAGTTCTTCAAATAACATCATCATTAAATCACCATCATCACCATCACCATCACCACCACTATCATCATCATCATCATCATCATCATCATCATCTATTAATTGCACTAAGTTATGCATTCCACATTACACTCCGCTTCCAAGGAAAGACTGCCTTATTGTTTTCAACTTTGAATTTTCTCAAAATATTAATTCAGCAGTATTATCAAGATTAAATTGGAACTTGTTTGCTATTACATACCCTACATCCCTAGGAGCCTTAAATGAATCACTCTCCAATTGGTAGGGCTGATCAAGGATGCAAATTCCAAGATGAGGGAAAATTTAACATAAGAGGAGAAATAAACCACATTATAGAAAATAAAACCTGGAAATAAAACCTTCTCAGTCTGACAGCTGAAATTTTCTACTGGAAAGGAAAATTTTCAGAAATAATCCCCAAAAACAGTGCATTCAATTTCTAAAAATGCATTTTAGGGATATACAAATGAATGTCAAATCTGGGTTTCTTGTTTGCTAATTAGTTTATGAAATGTATGGAATATTACTTTATATGCTACCACAATCTAACACAATTCTAAGAGTATTTGTTTACAGAATAAAGCAATAAAAGAAACAAGTGGACAAGTGATACCATCTAGTTCTTCTTATGGCAAACATTCATTCTTTTTAAAAAAAATATAATTTTAATAAATTTAAAAGAATAACAGAATAACAGAGTTGGAAAGGACCTTTTTTTATGGTCAAGTTTTTTATTTTTTATTTTTTACAAACATATCAATGTGTGAACAGTGTGGCACATGAGTGTCATACATTTTGATACAAATAAAATAGTATTAATCATATTTGTTTCATTTAACAAGCTTATATCATTCTAGTAATAATATACATATTTTTATTAAATTATAATCTTTCATTATTTAGTTATTCAATATTTTAGCAAGCTTATATAATTTTAATAATAATACTAACATTTATGTTAAATTAAAATCTATTATTTGCTTGTTCAACTTATAATCCTTCATTATTTAGTTATTAAATATTTCAAATATATTATTTTTATGTCAATCACCATATTCTGCATGTCATACATTTTAATACAAATAAAATATTTTTAATCATATTTGTTACATTTAGCAAACATACACATATTCATCTTGAATTATAATCTTTCATTATTTATTTAACCAATAGTTCAATATATTATTTTTATGCCAGTCACCATGTTATTTAAGTATACTTAGTAATACTGTCATTCAAATTCTAATTTCCCCTCTTATTATTACTTCTCCTTATTATATAAGAATGTGTATTCTATTAATCCCCCTCGCT
>QLTV01003132.1:160921-202555 GCA_003457575.1 Thermophis baileyi | reverse complement strand
GAGAGGAGAGAGAGAGAGAGAGAGAGAGAGAGAGAGAGAGAGAGAGAGAGAGAGAAGAGAGAGAGAGAGAGAGAGAGAGAGAGAGAGAGAGAGAGAGAGAGAGAGAGAGAGAGAGAGAGAGAGAGAGAGAGAGAGGAGATGCTAAAATCTAAAATGCAACTTTGATATGTTTCCCAAAACAGGAAAGCATCTAAAATAGAATGTCAAAATATCATTCTAATGAAAATGAGGAAAATATTTGATTTCCCCCTCCTCAATTTTATTACCAACTGTAATTGAACAAAATGTCCTTTCATACTAAAGAGCTGTCATTTCTACACAATTTACTCTTTATTTATTATTACTATCATAATGAACTGGAGCTAGGGAAGAAAAATCCCATTAAATATTGTATAATGTAAAGATTCTACATCTGTGATAATTCTTTTAAGAAATAGAGGCCTGACACATACTGTATCATCTAATAATGCAGTATTCCAGCAAAGAATTGTTAGTGCTGCCTGAAATTTTAATTGAAAACAAAAATATTTATTTCTTTACTAATTTCAACATGGTATGTATCTAAACCATAGGTTTTGCTGTATAGGTAGTCCTTGACCTACAACAACAGTTCATTTAGTGATTGTTCGAAGTTACAATGGCAGTGAAAAAAGTAACTTATGACCATTTTTCACACTTATGAACATTGCAGCATCCCCATGATCATGTTAGCAAAATTCAGATGCTTAGCAATTGACTCATATTTATGATGGTTGCAGTGTCCCGGGTTCATGTAAGAACCTTTTGAGAACTTCTGACAAACAAAGTCAATGGAGAAACCACATTCACTTAACAATCATGTGATTCACTTAACAACTGTGGCAAGAAATGTCTCATTTAGCAATAGAAATTTTGGCTCAATTGCAGTCGTAAATTGAGGACTACCTGTAGTCATTTGCTTGTTGTGCCTCTTCATCTCTTATTCCTACTCAGCTTCCAAAAAAAAAAAAAAAAATCTTATTTGCATGCAAAGCTTACATAAAGCTAGAGGCTTAAGATATATCGTAAGCAGGGGTGGGTTCCTCCTGGTTCAGACCGGTTTGCCCGAACCGGTAGCGACCCGCTACCGGTTGTCACGATGTCACGATGATGTCACCAATCCAGTTCGGTCGGTGCCGGTCCGTGGGCGCCGCCATCTTTTTTTTAAAAAAAATTTAATTTAAAAAAAAATTGATTTTTTTTTTTTTAAAAATTTCTTCTGAGCATGCGCAGAAGCTGAGTTCCGGCACTGTGCATGTGGTCACCATCTTGTTTTTGGATTTTTTTTTCTGGATTTTTCGTTACTGTGCATGCACGTGCGCGCCCACGAGGCGTGGGAGGGAGCGAACCGGCAGCAAGGTAAGTTGGAACCCACCCCTGATTGTAAGTCTAAAAGTATTTCACCTAGAGTTAGCCCCATTAAAGAATGTTGCATTTATAGTTAGCTAGTAACTGGTTCTTGATGTGCTTATTCTTAAAAGTTTTGTGCACCTAAACTCAACAGTAATCACAATGAAGTGACTATATAAATTCCGATTCAGGTGGTTCTCAACCTACGACCAAAACTGGGATCAGAATTTCCATTGCTAAGCAAGGCAGTTGTTAAGTTAGGCATGTCTGATTTATGACTTTTGCCATGGGTGTTAAGTGAATCACTGCAGTTGTTAAGTGAACATGCAGTCATTAAATGAATCTGGTTTCCCCATTGACTTTTCATGTCAGAATCTGGCTGCTGAGGTCACAAACGCCTATCACATGATCCTATGGGCTTGAGCCACATAAATATATGCCAGTTGCCAAGTGCCAAAATTTTGATCACATTACCATGGGGATGTCTGTAGAGATTCTGAGTCATCCATGGTTGTCCCAAAGGTGCTTTTTCAGGAGGCAACTGAACTTTCTTGTTTTTTCTTTTGAAGACATTTTGCTTCTCATCCAAGAAGGTTCTTCAGCTCTGACAGGATAGTGGGGAATGGAAGGATTTATATTTGTTGCAGACAGCTGCAGACTACAGGAACCAGGAGCATTACTCAGATGACCCTGAGGACACAGATAAATCTCCAAGTGCTTCAACGACCCTCTAAAAGAATGCAGATTACCAGCTGTCTTCAAGGAATATAAATCCTTCCATTCCCCACTATCCTGTCAGAGCTGAAGAAGCTTCTTGGATGAGAAGCGAAACGTCTTCAAAAGAAAAACCAAAAAAGTCCAGTTGCCTCCTGAAAAAGTACCATGGGGATGCTGTGGTGGTCATAAATGTGATGACCAGTCATAAATCACTTTTTTCCATGTCATTATAACTTCAAACACTCACCAAACAAATGGTTGTAAGTTGAGGATTACCTATACTAAATAATTGCCACCATACACATGTACAAATTTCTTAGAATGAAAAGTCCTTTGTGATTTATGATTACGTCATTTTCTTTTAAAAGGGTTATGGTCTACTTTTATCCGTCTCACCCGTTAGAGTAGTCCTTTCTAAACTATTTCATCCATCCTTACATGGTGATATAAAACTCAGTGCTCTACTAAACTGTGCCATATCTCCTTTGCCATCCTGGTGCTCTTTCTCACTCTGTGCATACTTTCAAACTGTGTGACACAACACACTGTAAAAGGAAAATGGTAATTAGAGAGAACATTTGTGCAAGTGAGCTTGTCTGGAAAAATGCTTTAGTTAACTAAAACAATAGAGGTTGCCTTAATGTGTTAAACACAGAGAATGAATTAGACATATTCTGTTCTCTCACAATCTGCATGTGTTTAAGAACAATAGATATCTAGGGCAAAGGAATAAGTAAGAGTACATTAATTTTCTCATTGCTGAGTCAGGGCAACTGAATAAAAAATTTCCATACTAAGCAGTACTAATTTGATGACAATAAGCAAAATGGGAGCTAGGGTATCCAAAGATCTAAGATTATATATTTGAGGGTGTAATAAAACTTTTATGTTTTTTAAAGTCCAGCATAGATACTGGTAGCAGTGAATTTGGAAATTTCACTAACCTAATTCTGCATTTCCTTATTTCCAAAGCTTTATCAAATGATGAAAATAGTTTTCTTTTCCCCCTTTTTATTACTTTTAAGAAGTTTGGATTCATAATATATATCTGTTTCTTGAAATTTGTGAAACTGCCATGGAAACACAGAGGGGCGCATAGTCACAAGGTTGGTCGAGGAAATGCTAGAAGCCTTTCTTCTTTAAAAAGCCTGAAATGATATGCCTGCACTGGGCTTTTTAATGGAAGAGGAGCAGAAGGAATCTTTCCCCAGCTTTAGGTTTATAAAATACAACCTCTGTCCACTCTCATCAGATCTGAAATACAGTATAAAGAACTGAAACTACTGTGGAGGATACAGGCCATATTGTCTCTTCCCCTATATACCTTTCTCCATTGGAAGGAAACCAGATCAAGTTGCTTTGCAGCCATGCTCTTACAGGAAAACAATAAAAGATGCCTGTTTTTTCCTATCTTGTGCTTCATTTGCCATCCATAACAAGAGAAGCAAGGCAGGAAAGGAGGACTGAGTCTTTTCGTGATTCTTTTGCTACATGGTTAAGGGAAGCTGGAGGGAAAGAAGTGAACAGAGAGAAGAAGCAGAGAATGCCCCTTTAAGTGCCAGTTCTCCAATCCCACTGATGAGATCAGAGAACTGACTTCAGAAAAAACTGAGATTTCTGCTGCCAGTAACTAGCACTAAATGAAGTTTTCCCCACTCCATCTCCTTCTCTTGGTTCTGAATGCAGACAGAACACAATTTCTGCTTTGTTGCTGAGACAAAGTTTATTGCTGGTGTGGGAAGCCCGCCCCCAGAGAATGAAATATTTTGGGGAATATTAAGAGGCAGAATATTATATTTCCCCAAAGGAGTAATGGAGAAAAATCTTAACAAAGGCAGAAAGCAGCCCCAGTCTTCCTGCCACAGCCTCAAGCAGAAGCCTCAAGTCTTTAGAGATGAATATTTTGTACCTATTAAGAAAAACGGGGCCTATCTATTCATAAACAAAACGCCTTCAGCTACAGCTCCCACAGAAGGCTGGAGCTGATGGGATTAAGAATTTACATTCCCCCACCCAAATTCTAAGGACAGGACATGACCTTTAGGACATAATAGGATTTACCCACCACCATTAGAATAGCAAAAGACACAAGGCTCACTACAGTGTACAATCCCCTGGAGCATCTCAATCACCAAACCCCAGAACCCTATAAAAATCCATCCACTCAGCCATTTTATCATCCACCCCAGAAACTTTCTGCTGTCACTGAAGTTTCTGGAAACCAAATAAACAGAGACCTTCTTTCCTTGTAGCCAGCCTGCATTTTATTTCCAGCATCTTTCTCCCAGCTTGGAAGCAGGCTAGATTTTTCTACACTGGCATACTTTGGGACTAACATCTAAACTGGAAAACAACTCCTTAGTGTTGAAATGCAAAAGAACACTAAATCAGTAGAAGCTAATGTTTGAAACTATAGTATTATAGACCACACATCTTTTTAAAATTGGAAAGGTTTTCCAATGGCTATTACTTTATTGTACAAACTTCAGGAAAAGGCTTAGTTGTGAGCAGTAATGGACAACTGCACAAAGCAGTTCTGAATTTTGCTGATCTTTTTGTCTCCCTTTCACACACCATTTCTGCTTTCTTCCTATGCATCGGTTCTTATGCTCAGACAGTTAAGCAAGATTTTTTTTTTTTTAAAGACAGCTCGGCATAAAATAAACAAACAAAAATACCCTAGTGAAGAATTTTGAAAAGCTACTTTTTCTCTTCCAGGGAGGGTACAGCTTGCTTTGAATCAAGAGCAAAACTTATGCTCTTAAAAAAACACTCCAAAAAGAATTGGTAGGATCAGGACAAAAAGTACTGAATCAGGACTAAATTTGTTTCCAATTTACATTAAATATGTTTAACATAATTATTTTCCAATCGTGCATTACTTTGCCCTTTCCAAAATTGCCTCCATAAAATTGCCAATATAGTAGCTATTCACAGAAGTCCTTAAAAGTTTGGCAGCCCTGGGATTCTCTATTCAATCTTAGGTCTATTTCCTATTGGTATGCATGGAAATGCAGTTGTTTCTAAATATTAAAAATTTTTCTATGGCAGTCCTTTTATGAAGTGGAGCCTGCCTCGGTGCCAATTCTGCTGGGATATTGACACTATAGGTTGAGGCCTATGAATTCCAGAAGTTCCAAAATAGAATAAATTAATAACTAAATCCATACAGTCTATTAACTAACACTCGAGACTAAAGAGTGATAAATAAATAATTAATTCGTCTCATTAAAGGAGAGAAAAGGTAAAGGGCTGCAAGGTCAGTATATTCAATTCAGGAAGAAAAAGATGAAGCAGTCTGTCAGAGAGTGACTGGAGAAATAGGAGAAAAGTTCAAGAATTGATTCACCTTGCATAGTATTCTGCTACCAAAGAGAAAAAGAAACACAAGACGCTTGCTAGAACAAAGGAAGCCAAAGAAGGTTTCTTGCAATAGTAAGGATGGAGAAATATTTTGCACACATATCTACAGTATATGTTAAAGAGAGTGTGGGGCTGGGCACTTCTTACTCAGGCATTATTTCACTTTGGAATGGAGAATAGAATAGAAAATAGTTTCTGGATTGACAGGGAGAGAAGAAGGAGTGTGATAAGATCACTTTTCCTTTGCAATTTGTGGACATAATTCTGGTTCTTGGAAATCATATCCTTTAAATCTGAAGTGGTAGGAAAATGGGGGTCCTCGTTAGTAACTAATGCTCTTTGGATCAGTCTGCTCAGAGGATTTATTGGCTTATGAGCCAATGTTCTGGAGCTGAGGACTCAGACCAGTTCAAAAGTAAGAAATAATATCCTGCTTGTTTGTATGATTCTGGATCCAGCTAATTCGATTAAACTGGCTTCCTCGTCCAACTTGTGAAAGCCAACTAACAAAGATGCTTTATGCACCTGAGAAGACTCTGCTATCAAGGGCGATATACTAGAGGGGTTCAGTTCAACTTCAGTAAATCCCAAAGCCTGCTTGAAAATCATACTTGCTTGGCTCAGGTCCAATCCTTTGAAGCCTATCTGGCTCAGGTGATTCAAAGAGCCTTTTCGCTGGGAAAAGCAAGAGGCTAACAATTAAGGACAAACACTCAGAACTAGCTGTCCCTTTTTGCAATTCTATTTAAAGTGACTTCAGCTATGAATGGAATGGAAAGGAAAGGAAAGGAAAAGATAGAGATGTGGCCTTTTCCGCTTCCTTTAATAGGTGATTTCTGACGTGAGGCCAATGTTTTTTCAGTCCATTTAGACCAACTTGGAAAAAATAGGGAACAAAAGAGAGTTGGAAAGAGGAGTATCCTTTAGATCAGTGATGGCTAACTTTTTTGTTGTTGCGTGCTGAAAGCGCGTGCGTGCGCCAGCACGTGTGCCTGCACCCATAATGCAATGCGTGCATGACACCCCCTGCATGCCCTGCCCCCTGTGCATGCGCACGTGACCTCCCCACACTCCCCCCACCCCCACGCATGCGCACGTGACCCCCCTGCCCCCCCACATGCGTGCGCATCTCCCACATGCACCCCGCACCCCGCGCATACGCGGCAGAGACCCGAAAATCAGCTGGCTGGCAGGAGGCACACGCGCATGCACGGTAGAGCTGAGCTGGGGCGACGGCTCACATGCCATCAGAGAGGGCACTGCGTGCCACCTCTGGCACGTGTGCTCTAGGTTCACCATCACGGCTTTAGATGGTACTTATTTTTAGCATTATCATTTAATTTAATTGACAAACATATAGAGCACTTTCCCCATAAGGATTGAAAACTCATCTGTAATGTACAACATGCTTTTATTTACAAGTTGGTAGAAACATTAGGGCTGTTCAAATCATTTGGAGGGTGGCTTTGTGAAATGAATCAATCGTAGGCCCTTCCTAATCTGATGTTCAAAATATCAAGGTGCCCAAATCACTTCAAGCTTCTGAGCGCCCATGTTTATGTTCTTTCTTGATGATCTGATCATGTATGTGAAATGCATGCATATAAAATTTCTGTTGGTATTACTAGTAAAACAGCTATGCCTTCTTTTATGAATAAATATTAGTGGAAATATTTTGTTGCAAGCACATGCACATCTATGTATTGTTGAATCTTCAGTGGATTTTATCATCTCAACACAGCAAGCAATGCACCTTTGGATAGTAAGCATAGCTCCATAATCTATATAGTTGGATGTTGGATGTTTTTAACTGTATGATCATCTCTCTGGCTCCCTGTGTTTTAAGCCTTTAGGAAGTTATTCTGACTCTTCAGTACAGGAAGAAAAGAAAACAGAAACAGAAAATCAAGGTAGAGCAATGGGGAACTGTGTAACAGAGAAACAATAATATAGCAGCATTTATCTTTGCAAATTTCTAGTAGTGGGGTGGTAAAATAAGAATACATTCTGAAGTATTCTAAGAATTAACTTGAGAAGTAAAAGCTTCACAGGGAAAAATGTAAAATAGATTTTTGCATAGTATTGTTTTAAATGCCTAAGTCCAAGCATATAAATATACTGTTATTTTAGTATTAAAAATAGCCTATGTTCATTAATATACATGAACAAGAAAGCAAGAGACAGAGACTGAGACAGGGAGGGAGAGAGAGAAAGCTTTTATGTCAACTCTTCTTAAAACAAAACTTTGTAATATTTGCATAATGAGGTATAACCTGGCAAGACAATGGAAGCACAACCCAGCATTATATCTTGTAGTTATGCAATGACAGGTGGGTGTTTTTTGTGACAGTACTTCAGAATTGTTAGCACGATGCTCTTACACACTTCTGCAATCTTTCCAAGAAGACTTCAGAACTCAGCAGACCATTACTACAGAGAGAGGGGGGGAGGGAGAGGGAGAGGGAGAGGGAGAGGGAGAGGGAGAGGGAGAGGGAGAGGGAGAGGGGGAAGGGGAAGGGGAAGGGGAGGGAGAGGGAGAGGGAGAGAGAGAGAGAGAGAGAGAGAGAGAGAGAGAGAGATAGAAAAGTGTGTGTAGAAACTGTCCAGGGGTGTGTGTGTGTGTGTGTGTGTGTGTGTGTGAGAGAGAGAGAGAGAGAGAGAGAGAGAGAGAGAGAGAGAGAAGAGAGAAGGGAAAGGGGGAGGGGAAGGGGGGGGGAGGGGGAGGGGGGGAGGGAGGGAGAGGGAGAGAGAGGGAGAGGGAGAGAGAGAGAGAGAGAGAGAGAGAGAGAGAGAGAGAGAGAGAGAGAGAGAGAGCTTCTTCTTTTCCATTTTAACTTTTTAAATTTTGGATCCTTGATGGCAGACAACAGCTCCTTGTGTTCAGAAGCCAAACTCTTTTCCACTGGTGTGTTGAAGAGTGTGCTGAATCTGATATAGCAGCCTCTGTCTCAACAGAACTGCTCATTATATGTCAAGAAATCACTTTGATTCTTTGGCTCAGTCAGGTTGAAAGCAAAGTTGCTGGACTAAATCTAATGGGATTCTAAGAAAGTGAAGTGCTGTGCTCATAGCTGGCTGAAGAGTTCGAAGTATTGTGACCATTTTCACTGTGCTAGAAATAAACCCAAACACTGTCATTTAAAAATGCGGTTCTACTTGAATGTGCCCACAGTGAGAAAATTTGACTATCTCATTGAATAACCTGCCATTTGACATTCAGTTGTAGGCTGAAGCTGAAGAAGTAGAATGGAAAAAAATATATCTAGTCATCTAATAATGAGGAAGGTGAGAAAGAGAAAAAATCAGCCACTCAAAGAGGTTGTGTCAAACTTTTCCAAAGGCCTTATTGTAATTTTGTCCTTGAGATGGAAGATGTGCCACTTATGGCTTCTCTTCAGTTCTCATTTTTTCCTCTTTCAAATTCAGTTATTGCCTGTATTTTGATTATGTGTCATCAAGTCAGTGTCCACTCTTAGTAACTACATAGATTGACTTTGTGAAGGACAATCTGTCTTCAAACTGATCCTTCAGAACTTCCAATGTTGCACTCATTCAATAATTTAGTATATCCACTTGCTGTTGATTGTCTTCTTCTCTTTTGTTTTCACATCATGTGTCCAAAATATGCTACTTTGAGCCTGATTATTTGTGCCTTGAGGAAGAATTCTTGATAGATTGTCCTGTGATTCATTTTTTCTTGGCTACCTGTAGTATCCTTAGGACTCTTCACTAATACAGTACCAAATTGTAATTTAAAAAAAAATATTTCCCCCCCTATCTTGCTCCTACAAAGTCCAACTTTCACTTCCATAAAGTGTCACAAGAAAAAACGATTGCCTACATCAGGGGTGTCAAACTGGCGGCCCATGGGCCAGATGCGTCACACGCAGACCACTCCCACCCTAGCTCCGCGAAGAGAAAAACATCACAATACATGACATGACGGCAATGTGATGTGGTGAGTTTGACACCCGTGGCCTACATGATTTGTAGGAACCTTTGGAGGTACAGACACAGCATGGAATCTTAATTACAAGGGCTTTATTGACAGTCTGAGGTGTATTTCTTGATTGCTAATTTTAAGGCTGATTGTTGTATTTATTGTTATTAGTTTGGTCTTTATACTGTATTTAACCCTAGTCAATTTCAAGGAAATGTGTTCCTTGACTTTTCTTACTAGTGCTTCCAGATGATTTGCACTTTCAGCTATCAAAGTTTTGTCATCACATCATACAGGTTAGTGATGTTTCTATCTTCAGTTTTAAAAACATGCTAAATATTCTCTCAAACCAACCTTCCCCAATATATACTGAGCATTAACATCTGGCCTGAAGACCAGATAGGACCTGCCGCCTGAAATCTTATGGTCTGTGGTCCCAAAAACAAATAACCCAGTCTATCCAAGGAAGAGAGGAAAAGAGCAGCTGTCCATTTGGGACAGAGATGGGTGGTGGTGGAAATAGTTGTAATGTGAGAGGAAGTGCAGCTGAAATTGCTGTCTATACTTGGGAAAAGCAGCTACAGCCAGGTAGAAATGCTATCCACCCTACTTGCCCAAGTCTTAACACTGTTCATGTATTTCCCCCCCCCAAAGGGCTTTAAAAGTTTACAGTCCCAGAAATTTGAGAGATCGGATCATCAATTAATTAATTAATTCAATTCACAGTTTACTTACAAGCATCCACACCGGCTTTCCAGCTGCTAAGCTAATTGAACCACATCCTGTGGTTTTAGGAATGTGCTGACACCCAGAGGCAACCTTTCCTCACCCTTAACAAAAGCAAACACTAAGATAGATTGTGGATGGGTGTATAGGTGAAAAGGAAATAGGAAAAGTGAGTGGTCAAGGAAGCTGAAACTGACATCTGGAAATTTAGCTATTACAGGCAGGCAACGGCCAGGACCACAAGCTATGGTAAGCAGCATATCTTGGTGGCATTGTAAAGCCTTCCATCCTGCTGAGGTTGGTAAAATGAGGACCCAGATTGTGGGGGGCAATATGCTGACTTTGTAAACTGCTTAGAGAATGCTGTAAAACACTATGAAGTGGTATATAAGTCTAAGTGCTATTGCTATTATGCTACTACTATAATATTCTGTAGACCAGCGGTGGGTTCTAACTTACCTCGCTGCCAGTTCGCTTCCTCCCACGCCGTGTGGCCGCACCTCGTGGGCACGCGCAGTGCCAAAAAAAAAGAATCTCCAAAAAAAAAAAGCCAAAAACAAGATGGCAATGCATGCGCAGTGCCGGAAACTTGGCTTCTGCACATGCGCAGAAGAAAAAAATAAATAAATAAAAAATCCCCCCAAATTTTTTTTGCAAAAAAAAAAAAAATAGAAAAAAAATAAAAAAAAAAAAAAACCCCCCAAATTTTTTTTACAAAAAAAAAAAAAATCCAAAAAAAAGATGGCGGCGCCCACGGACCGGCACCGATCGAACAAGCTCCGTGACATCACCGTGATGTCACCAGCAGGTTGCTACTGGTTTGGGCGAACCAGTCTGAACTGGGAGGAACCCACCTCTGCTGTAGACCTGTAATAAGCCTTTGCCTCCAAATAACAAAATTAGTAAATGCAAGCCAGTTGCCAAGCACCAAAGATGCAATCAGATGACCATGAGGTGTGTGTAAACTCTGGAAGTGGGTTGAAAGTAGCCTTTGGGAAGTCTTTTCACAGCTTCATTACGAAAGGACTACCTGCACTACAAGGAAAATGAAGATTGGTTAACATCAGATAAAACCTATTTGATACAAGAAAAGCGGGGAGCACCCAGCAACTACAGACCAATTACCTGCTTATCAACAACTATTGTATTGCTAACTGGTGTGGTAGCTGATGCAATCCAATGTCAACTATTGAAAACAAACTATTTCCACCTGAGCAAAAAGGAAACTGCCCAAACAGCAGAGGGACAAAAGATCAGCTTCTAACTGACAAGATGATTTTGGAAAACTGCAAGAGAAAGAAGATCTTCTTGAATATAGTTTGGATTGATTACAAGAAAACATTCCACATTTTGCCACATGATTGCATAACATTGGTCTACAAGGAGAAAGCCTCGGAAATGAAAGTAGCTTAATTTTACCAGAATTGGGTCACTAATAAAGGAAAATTAAGTCCTGAGTATTAAGTGGCTCCAGTTTCCAAGATACAGTTTCAGGTCAAAATTGCATCAAAATCATTCAAAATTATATTTCCCTCGGTATCTTTTCTCCATGCCTGGAGGAATCTCTCCCCATGCTCATCACTCATTGCCCCACAGTTCAAAGGGAAATAGTCTAAATGTGAGTGTAAGAAGTGAATTTTCAGTGACATGTTTGCAGCAAGTGCTTTATAGGACCTAAGCAAATTTTTCACGTGTTTTTCATCTGCCTTGCTGGTTCTCAAAGTGAAGACAAATTTATACACTTCCATGTGGTACCATTTTCACTGTTCTACTTTGTCAAGAAGTTACGAGGCATCATGATCATTAGACACTTCCCTCCCTTGTAGGCAAATATACTCGCCTGTGTATAAATCTTTATTGTGAAATATCTTGAAAACCTTAGTCAACCAGCACCTTTATCACCTGTTTTCTAATTCATCTAATCAAAATATGTAAAATTAACACATTTATCCAGGGGTGGGCTGCTGGGGGTTCGCAGGGGTTCGGGAGAACCTCTAGCTAAGATTCTGTGCAGTTCGGAGGACCCCCAAATCCCACTCCTGGCTGGCGCCGCCCACCCACACTGCCCCTCCCAGGAGTCCCCACGCGGCCCGTTTTGGATGCAGGTAAGTGCAGGGTGCGCGCGAAGGCTCAGGGAGGGCGAAAAATGGGCCTACTGGAAGTTCAGGAAGGCCAGAAACGGGCCTGTTTCCAGCCTCCAGAGGGCCTCCGGAGCCCGGGGAGGTCATTTTCACCCTCCCGGAGGCTCGAGGAAAGCCTCCGGAGCCCGGGGAGGGCAAAAACACCCCCCCATCACCATGGTGCAGGAGGCCGACTAGGCCACACCCACCATGGCCACGCCCATCCAGCAAATGGGGAGAGAACCCCTTGCTAAAATTTTTGAAGCCCATCCCTGCATTTATCTTGGAGGTCAATAATTTCCCAAAATTTGTAGACCAGTATAATCAAGTACCTAGAAGTAACAGTAGAAACATCAGACGTTTGGTGTAAAGATCAATGGCACAATGGAAGAGACACATTTGTTTTTCATTGCACTTGATTCCAATGTCAATAGTACTGAACAGGTCAGACCATGCCAATCAAAATCAGAAGTATCTGCCATCCAAACCTCCTTTGGATGATTTGAAACCGGACTTATGTACTGGACTCAAGCAGAATTAAAAGCTCTGCATAGGAAGATCAGATAAACAATAACAATGAATCATGACCTTCTTCCATCCAGTGACATTTAACACCATCAACAGCAACATCTGCCTATCCCTGGTCCTTGGGGAGGGCTTAATAGGTGGGGAAAAATACTAAACCCAGTCTAAACATCTGGCAGGCTGTACAGCCAACCATAATAATTTATTAAACTTGTATGCCTGACTCTCAGTAATTCTGGATGGTTTTCAGCAATCAAAGATATTGCAATGAAATCAATGAAACATAAAAGATGGCATGAGTGATGAATAAAGGGGTCCCTCACCAAAGGCCTGGATGCTTCATTGCTGTTCTAAACTAAACAACAGCAAAGTGGGAGCTATCCCAATCTTGGGGAGAACATTATTCTAAAAAGCAGGCACTATGACAGGGAAAAAAAAAAACACCATACTTCCAGGATCCCAAAATATGACATAATTTAATTGAGAGAACCTGGAGTGCATCAATTCTGCAGGATCAAATCAAACAGGTAGATGTTATGGGAGAATGATGCCCCCTTCAAATAAATAAAATATTATTAATAATTTATTATTTTTCATAATATTACCTTTATTTATTAACTACAGAGATGAATGTTGCCCACTCACATACATGGTCTCTTCTCCCCATGTGGAAGGAAAGTTGCCAATCCCTGATATGGTTTGTATAAATTAGGAGGGAGTATGTAGCCTTGTCTCACTTTCTTGCCACCCTGAAGCCAATCTGCTTTGCCATGTTTCATCTGAACTGCGGCTTCCTACCCTATATAGAGATTTTGCATCTGGACAGCAAGATTTAAGGGACTCCAATTTTCCTAAAGATTGCCTGCTTTGTTTGCACTTTGTTCCATAGTATATCAATTAATTGCAAACCTTTACCATACTCTGAATCAATTCTGGAATTATTTTCCTTCATATGCAGAGTTTAATGTGCATATTTTATTCACCTTTGTGAAAACTTACTGGAGAAATGCAGGGTTTTTTTTCATGACATTCAGAATGTTTATATTCAATTTATTTTTATGTGTCACTTATTTCATTCAGCTGTAATTTTTTACTTATATGTCTGATTCACAAAATCATTATGCTCTCCATCAATGTGCCCAAAAAAGTTAAGGAAGAAGTGGAAACTTCAGTAAAATCATTGACTTTTATTGTATAGTAAGAATCACTCAGACAAAAATGTCTGTCTATATATACTTAGTCTGAATCTTAATGACAATATTCTTTTGAGTTCAATTACTTCAATTTTAAACAGTCTAGTCAAATCAATCAATCTAGTTTAAGTTTAAGTCTGACTTCAATTAAAATCTAAGCTGAGCAAATGACAGATCTTGAGAATACTGAAATATTTAGTAGGTACATATCTGAATGAAAGACTTCAGTAAAGGAAGTGAATATATTGAAACTTCAATGTGTAGACACCCAATTAATTGTATTCAGATATAAGGGATTAAGTTTTAATTTGCTCCTAAAATAATGGGCAATTCCACTGTTTTCAAAATTTGTCTATAGACCAGTTCTGCTCATAAATTTGTACTCTGTGTATGTGTTGATGGGCCCAGTACTCTTGCTCACCCTCCTAGTAGAGGCAATATTTGATTTTGGAAGAATTTGAGCTCTATTTATATGAAATTTCTCATCATGTTTTAGAATGAACAGATTTTACTGAATTTACTAAGACCACCAATTTATTATGTTTTTACATGGTTATAACCTGCAACAAAATAATTTGCCTATTTTACTTCCATATGACACTATTTTTAAGTATTGATGTACTGCTGCCTGAATTATACTTCTTCACAAATGCCAGAAATCCATATATATCCTCCAGATTAGCAACAAAGAAAGATAACTTTTCTTTCTTTGCAGATATCATCTTGTCTATTATGACACCATAGGTGAGTAGATGGGCAACCAATAAGAGATTAATAGGTGAGAACGGCATAGGTATCATTGGTTTTTCCAGGCTGTGTTCTATTATTAATAATTACTATGAACATATATGCAGAAACCATGTATCTGAATTTCATTTAGGACTGGATGCAGCAATACCCCTGTCTAAAATAATCCAGATCAGGCAGATGGAAAATAAGGAGTTTAATCCGTTTAATGTATTTGTAGGATTTATAAATGTAGCTAGAATAGTTCCCCCTTAATGTATTTCTAGTGGTATTCCATAAAGTTACTTAAAAATAGAAGAGGAAATGTTGTTGTTGCTGTTGTTGTTGTTGTTGTACTTCTACTTCTGCTTTTTTTATTGGCATTTGATTGGGTTGTAGCAATTGAATACCAGAATACAGCAAGAACGCTTATATTTATATACTGCTTCATACAGTAGTACTTTACATAGCCCTCTCTAAATGCTTTACAGAGTCAGCACATTGCCTCCAATCCTCTGGGTCCTCATTTTACCGACCTCAGAAGGAAGGAAGGATGGATCAGTTTTGAGCTGGTCAGAATTGAACTCATGGCAGTGAGCAATGAGTTAGCCTGCAATACTGGATTTTAACCACTGCGCCAACACAGTGGTGGTATAGGGGCATTGGTATACAGTAAGCTATTCTCATCTAATCCTGGAATATTGGTAAGATAAAGTATTTTTGACTCCTGAAAGAGGGAATTCTGCCAGGTGAAATGGAACAAATGTTATGAACTTTTTCAAGTGGGGGGAAGAGATTAGCTTGATTTTAATTATGTGAAAAAGCTAATCTGAGATGCACCATAAACTTCACCTTCAAGGAAACGTAGCAGGCATTTTCAACCAGATCTGTGCAAAGCAGCTTAGATTTGCCTTGATGAAAAGTTCTGTGCTGCAAAAGGGACATTATTCTTTTCACAGAGGGAAGGAGGGATTTGTCTTGATGAGAATTCTTGCATGAACTCACACTTGACCATGCATTTCTAAAAGCTGGAAGAGGCTTATCTGCAGGCACTAGACATGCTTAAAATTCTTTTCAGCTAGTATTGGTTGAGGCAGGTGAAGTGAAGTTATGTCCCTGCTTAAATTGCCTTGTAGGAAATAAGGCCTGCATTATTTCACAAAGTTGCAGGGTGCTCACTCAAGCCTTTATTGAAATAGTCCTATTCCAACATGCTTTTTGTTTGCTCCAAAAAACTATATAAGGATTTTGCAAAAATCAACCTACATACAACCTACAAACTAGATGATCATGACCTTGTTGATGATCCTCACTCAGCAAAGGACCTTGGAGTACTCATCTCTAAGGATCTACAGTAAGTGCCAGAGCCCACTGCAACAGCATTGCCAAGAAGGCATTAAGAGTGGTAAACCTAATCTTGCGTAGCTTCTTCTCCGGTGAAATTGTACATTTAACCAGAGCATACAAAACATTTGCTAGACCAATTCTCGAATACAGCTCATCTGTCTGGAACCCACACTACATATCAGACATTAACACAATTGAGAATGTCCAGAGATATTTCACTAGAAGAGTATTACATTCCTCTGTTCGCAACAGAATACCTTATGCAACCAGACTTGAAATGTTGGGACTAGAAAACTTAGAACTACGCCGCCTTCGATCTGACCTAAGTGTAGCACACAAAATTATCTGCTACAATGTCCTACCTGTCAATGACTACTTCAGCTTCAACCGCAACAACACACGAGCACACAATAGATACAAACTTAACGTAAACCAATCCAAACTATATTTCAAAAAATTCGACTTCAGCAACATAGTAGTCAATGCCTGGAATACATTACCCGACTCTGTAGTTTCTTCCCCAAACCCCCACAACTTTAACCTTAAACTGTCCACCATCGACCTCACCCCATTCCTAAGAGGTCTGTAAGGGGCATGCATAAGCGCACCAGCGTGCCTACCGTCCCTGTCCTAATGTACCCATATATTCGTTAAATTTCTTGTACTCATAACCATGCTTGTACTTATATATTCACAAACATGTTTATACTCTGTTTATACTTTGTTCGTAATCATATATACGCTTGACAAATAAATAAAATAAAAATAAATAAAAATAAAACATACGCCATACATAAAGAGCCACTTCAGACTAGTGATTAATGTCCTGGACTAGAAGCAAGAGAACCCAAGTTCTAGTTCTACTATGCATCAAAGCTAGCTAGGTGACCTCTTAGCCCAGTGGTTCTCAACCTTTCTAATGCCGCGACCCCCCTGCGACCCCCCCGCCGCCGCCGCGCATGATGAGGTGACAAAGGGGGCGGGGCACCAGGGGTGAAATGTTCCCGGTTCGGGCGTGCAGGAGACTTCACCCAGACGCCGCCATTTGGGTTCTTTTACCCTCTGCGCATGCGCAAAGCATTCTGCGCATGCGCAGAGGATAGAAGAACTCAAATGGTGGCGTCCGGGCTACCAGCTGTCCGGCGACCCGCAGCACGGCCGAACCGGGACCTTTTCACCCCTGCAGTGACGGTGGCAGCAAGATGGCGGGCTAACGCGCGCGGCGACCCCTGTGAAATGGTCGTTCGACCCCCAAAGGGGTCGCGACCCACAGGTTGAGAACCGCTGTCTTAGCCCTAGGAAGAAAGCAATGGCAAACCATTTTGCCTAGAATATTACATTAGCTTGTCCATATAGCTGCCATCCACACACCCATACATATAATTTCACTGCTGTTCCAACTGGATAAATTCTCCACTCCAGGAAAAGTTTCCATATTTTCTCCTGTCCCACCAGTTTTCAAAAGCACTTTCTTTCTTTTTCTTCTTTCCTTGAATTGCTGTCAAATAGCTGAGCCAAAAATAGTGGCCCATTTTCAATCACTTTTTGTATATCAGGCTTTTTTCACCTTATGCAGCAATGAAGGGAAGCAGAGTTAGAACTCTAAAAAGTTGAATTCTCAGTAGAAAATTTCTCTGAAGGATTCCGTAGTGGCTAAATCACAAACAACAGTTCCTCCTGCCATATAACACTTAACTCTTTAGCAAATTTTGATAACTAACTTTACAACCTTTTTTCTCATGGTTGTTAAGTGAATCATGCAATTATTAAGCGAGACCAGTTTACTCCATTGACTTTGCTTGTCGGGGAATGCCATCACATGATCCTGGGAAGCTGTGATTGTCATAAACACATGCCAAGCACCTGAATTTTGATCATATGACTGTGGGAATGCCGCAACGGTTGTAAGTGTGAGGACAGATTGTAAGTCACTTTCTTCAGTGTCATTGTAACTTTGAATGGACACTAAATGAATGGTTGTAAACTGAGGACTACTATAATTCATTTTGGAAACATGCAAGAGGATGGTTTGCTTGCTTTTGTTATGTCTCAACTCTTGTGTAAATAAAAAAAAGAATCATTAATATGATACTAATAAAATACAAACTGAAAAAGGCTGCATCCCTCGTGTCAAAAAAACCCAGAAGATAGTATTTCTGGCTCATGATATGGAAAGAATGAAAAGAGAAGGTTGAAAATCTTCCCAAATACAGAGCCTCATCGTAGTGGCCAGGGTGATTGCTATGGTTGTATTTCATGTTCAAAGTAAATCAGCAAGCCATGACAAATAATGTCAAATTTAAGAGTTAGAACATATCAGATTGCAAGAAGGGCTCTATTTATTAAATAAAATAATTTTAGTACTCTGTCATCATAAAGATAAAATATATTTTTCCTGCAACACTGACATAATTTATCCTATTGTATCATTAATATGAAGCTGAATGAAAATAATATGTATGTGGCTATTGCATGATAAATCAAACCTAAAAACAGGACTGCCATCAATACTGAGACAGCAGGATTAATACATGTGTTATCACCATGCTAGCTCCTGCATAGGATAGTTAAGTGCCTCCCTTTTTAATCAAGGACCATTGACAAACAGTAGCAAGTTTCCTCTTTCCATTCTTTGATTGCCTTCCTAGGAAGATGACAATTCTATCCTGTAGTCAATGAAGTATTTACTAAGGGTGCACCATCAGTCTTGATCAGACAGATCAGAGAATTATTAGGAAGGGAAAATAAATTTAACTTGACCAGGAAAAAAAAAAGGATTTTCATGTCAAACATGTTCTCATCAAGTTACCTGTAATATAACCAGAGGTGGGTTCCTACCGGTTCAGACCGGTTCTATAGAACCGTTAGTAACATGGCGGCCTGGGTCGCTGGAACCGGCAGCGACCTAGGCCTGCCACGCCCCCGAGCCGGTTCTCTCGGCGGCACCATAGGCGGCGCCATCTTGTTTTTTGTACTGCGCATGCACCCGCGCTCACGCGGTGTGTCCCTGAGCGAGCCGGCAGTACCTGAATCCGGAACCCACCCCTGAATATAACATACCTGCATACACCTGGCAGGTAAATCCTGCTGATTCTCTGGATGCGGTATGAAAATCTCCTACCTTTGCATCTACTTCGATCCCTTGAGTTTTGCTGTAGACTTTGACTTGAAGCAATTATTGCATTATTAGAACACAGGAAGTGCTATTGATGTATGTTTTTCAGACTATTGATGTATGCTTTTCCTTTGGATTATCACTGACTGGCAGTCTCTCTCTTTGGTTTTATGCAGGAATTTTTTTCAGCCATACCTAAAGATAAGAAGATTGGGGTCTTTTCTATGCAAAGCATGTGTCTTACCAGCAGGAATATGCTACCGTGTAGGGATATATATCATGAAAGCCATGTTAATCTTTTTTAGCAAAAAGAACAAAGGAATCTGAAAACCTAATAAATGAATTCTTGCCTGCCTGGTCTCAGTACATTTCAGTGTTAAAGATGAAAAAAGATAATAAGTGAGAGCAAGATTCTTGAAACTATCTATTCACAGTTAGCACTTCAGAGAGCAGACTGAGCAAAAGGTGCCAGATCATTGGATCGCAGTTTTTCCCACTGGCTCACGATGCCCTGGATTTCTTTCACTTAAATAATAATAAACATTGTTAACAATCAATTGCAATATACATTATAAAATACCAATTTTATTAAACTCTTGACCTCATTGGGTAGATGCAGAATTAGGACTTTTCCAACTGATGGATTGTCATCAACTGCCTTCATTTCTCTGCTCAAAATTTCCCTTTCTCAGTTGTTTTTCTCCCTCTGGCAACAATAAAATGTAATTCTTTTCATTTCCTTTGCAAACTGGAAATGATGGAAAGAGATGTACTAGAGGGGAAAAAAAACCTCTCTGCACTGTCGCAAATAGTACATGTGCTGATAAATACCGCGAAAAGACATGCTAAAGCATTCTTAGAATGAGTGATGGAAACTGAAACCTTCCTTGTACAAGAAGAAAGCTTTCAAGAAATTAGAAAATGGGTTTTTACTATTTCAGCAAAATAAAAAATAAAAAAATCCACACTCAGAATAAGGAGAAGGACCAGCGGTTGGTGGAGTGCCACTTGTTTTGTGATAGACCGTCCCACTGTGTTTTGAACAGAAATAAGATAACACAATTTGGATAAAGTTGAGGGGCATCAGAGGGAAATAATATTTATTCATTTGCCTATACTGCTCTTTGATAATTTGAGCTCGATGCTAAAGTCATCTGTGCTAACTTTGTGTCAAAAGTAAAGTATAAGATAATGCTTATCAGAAGTATTGCTATTGGCAAGACTATTATGTTATCGCAATTCTTGGTATCATTAGATTAGCTCAGCTCAGTTAAATGAGGATTAGCTCATCCAGACATGATTTCTGCTATTCTGTGAGATACAATTTACAGTCATGTTGCTTCTCTCACATTGGATATAGAACTATAAGTGTGGCAAGATTAATGTGGAGCATCCATCATTCCCCTTAATGGCTGGCAATGCTGGGCAGATATATTGTGTGGTCTGGCTTTAATTACTTTTTAAGGAGGCTACTGTATGTTTCATTGTTGCAGCGGATGAAATACAGAATTGTGTTGGAAAGCTGCACCAACTGATTAAAATTGCCCACAGCAACCTTTGTTTGCCAGTAGAAGAACTGGCATATATCCAAAGTAATAATTTGGAAACATTATTTTGTATTTCTGCTTATTGCAAATTAGGTGGTTCTTTTTTAATGTTTTGAAAGTTTGCAATGCTTTAAGATACCAGTGGCCCTATTAAATATATAATATATAAAATATGTTCCCCTATTTTGTTATGTTTTCTACATTCTGCAATATTTCTGCAAACAATATCTTAATAAGCTTATGTCTCAAAAAACAATTATTATTTCTCCAAATGAGTAGAAACTAAATGAGTAAAAACTAAAAATGAATCAAAAGCTTCAGCAGGATGCTATAATGTCTATTTAGATTTTAGTCTCTTTGGGCTGAATCTAGATTTTAATATATTTAGAGCAAATCCATTGAGATCGATATAAGATTTAGGATTAACCATGACTAATTTGTTCATTGATTTCAGTGAGTCTACTCTTAGCAAGGCTAAATTGGATTTGATTCATTAAGTTCAAAGAAACTTCTCCTTAAATAATTGCATTAAAAAATTGAAATGAGTGTTAATGGAGCTTTGTAAACTTGCTAGACTCCATAAATTTTCAAATAATTCCAGAGTTGATGCGATGGCTATAGAAAGAACACCTAATCTAGTTTGGGACTTGATCTGACTCTACAAAAATAGCCTGAACCAGAATGGCTCATTGTTTGATTCACTACAATAAATAGATCGAGAGAGACTGAATTGCAGATGCTCTGTTACAAATTGGTAACACATAGCCCTGCTCAAACCAAGTGTGATATAAAATATACATGGACAATCATGTATTTATTTATGCAATTTATGTGGCTGCCAGCCCATGTCATGGCAGTGATACTGTGGAGTGTCAATAATATAGAACAATAAGACTACAAACAAAAATTAGCATAATGATGATCAGTATAACATAGCTATTTTTCAAGTGTTTGGTGACTGTGCACCAGCTACTTAGAGGGAAAATTCCTGATTGAAATGAATTAATTAAAAGATGCAGTAAGCTAGCTGATGAGAGCTAAATAGCTTGAAATAGATCTATACTAGTCTCCCTTTATTTATTTATTTATCAGTAAAAATATGTCACATATATATATGTGTGTGTGTGTGTGTGTGCGATGTTTCGACGAAGTCTCATTCGTCATCATCAGGCTTGTGTCTTTGGCCTTGTGCTTCTAGGAGCAATGTGAGAATTGCAGCTGTTTCTTCCTTTTAACTGCCAGTGGGGTTTGAACTGATAGGGTGGGGGCTTGGCTGTGTTCTGATTGGGTGGAGGTGTGTTGGGATTGGTTGGGGGCTTGGCTGTGTTCTAATTGGGTGGGGGTCAGTTTGCTTCCTGTATGGATTAGAGGGGTTTGGAGTGGTTAATGATGCAGCTGCGGTCTGGCTTTTGGTTTGTGGTCGTGACTCAGTAGTATTATACTTACTTTCTTTGAGTTTTATTGTAAAAAAACAAATCAAGAATCCATCTTTGTTCAGTTTGCAGAACTTTTGAAAACATCTAAAGAAAGGTAATAAATTTGGATAGATTGTCTTGTGCTGCAATAAATTGTATTTCTAGCATAACCTTAAAATCAGAATGAATTTCTGATAGGACCTTACATTTCTCAAACCACACATTAAAAGTTATTGAAATCCACTTATTAAAAAGGGTGTAGTAAACAGGTTTTCAACATAGAAGTTGTAGGAGTTGAATCTGACTGGAAAATAGATGCTGTGTCCATTCATAGCATAATCATACATAAATATCAATAAACTTACAAAGCACCAGGTGACACAGTGCAGTTTCTAACAAATATTTTGAGATTTGAACAACATAGCATGGGACATATTTTTCTAATATATCATTTGTCTCTTTTAAAAAGAAAGATTATTGCAAAGTAAACAAATACAGCATGCAGCAGCTAATTAGAGTTCTCTATAATGGATAATATACTTTATTTTTGGTTTTAAAACAGGAATATTATAACCATGCCTTTATTCCTATCTGTGAAATGTTGAAGGATATAGAAATCTAGGCTAATAATTAACAGATTCTCTGCTCTTTCATCTGTGGCTTATATAAAACCAATTTCTATTCAATTATATTTGAATGAATTAAGAAAAAGTCACTGCAGTATAACAGCTCTTTGTTCGCAGTATTTAATTGTCTGACCATCTAATCTAATCACTGACATCTCATCTTGCCACAGAATCCATGTCTTATTTGTTGTAGGGGAAAAGTTCAATTTCTCTTGTTTTAAATATTAATTGGGAAGCAAGTTTGGGACCGAATTTCTGGCTTGCAATTTCAGCAGATCAGCAGACTGTGTTTATTCATCTGTAGAGGCTCCACTATTCATCTGTAGAGCAGTAGTGGGTTTCACTTACCTTCGCCATCGGTTCGGAACTGTGAACGCGCGTGCGTGTGCGCGTGCTTTGCTTGCACGTGGCGCTTCTGCGCATGCACAGAACCTTCTGTGCATGTGCAGATTGTTCGTGATGACGTCTGGGCGGGTGGGCGGAGCCTCCCGAGCCCGAACCGGGGAGAACCGGTAGCAACCCACCACTGCTGTAGAGGGTCTGCAGAGGGCTGCCTGGCTTCAGGATTGTGGGCCTTCAAGCAATGATAACATGAGACAAGACTCTTTCCAGCTTGGCTTATAAATTTACTCATAAACTGTGTTGTACCAATGACATTATTAACTCTTTACTGGAAGATTTTTTTGCTGCTTTGAAAGAAGCAATGGTGAGATCCATAATTCTAGACTAGGATTCAGTATTGTCAGTTAAGCAGTGGAGAAAGTGGTGATGCTGCATTCCCATGACTTGTTAAAGAAAAGGGATTATTGAGATTACCTGCAATATGCATTCATAACTGGATTTGGTTGCAGAATTATTATGACTAATATTATGACAAATCTTCAGCTCAGATGTCCGTCTATAAGGGAAGGGAAAGCTGGGATTGTAATTCTTTCTCAACTTTTATTATTATACTACTTACTCAGAGTAGGTGAAATATCATGCTATTCATCAAATATACAAGGAGCCAGCAATATTTTCTTGGGGGCACTATTGCATATGATAGCACAATAAATAATTTGAAATCTCATAAGACAGCATCTCAGACATGCATTTAATATGTAGATGTATTGTTGCACACAAGGACATCATAAAAGCTCTGGATATGGTCAGATTGAATCAAGGTTAACTAATGTCTTTAGGTTCATTTGACTTAGCCAGGATATTTTTGGATCTAAAAGTTTCTGAGTTAGAGACTTACTTTATTTATTCACTTGATTTATATTTTGCTGTTCTGTTTCAATTGAATGCTCAAGGTAACTATAATTTTAAATACATATTAAATATATATTTAAATATATACTGTATATACAGAGGACAGAAGAGAAAAAAATGGAAATGCATTTTAACATAAAGAGTGCAAATAAATAAAATATGAATAATCACATCATAATTGTTAAAAGCATTGCATAGGAGTGGGTATGCTAGCAACGCGTGAAGATGTGCCTCTGAGATCAGGGACTCCAAATCAGAAGAGACTGTCTGGCAGATTTTGAAATCTGAGCAGTTCACAATGGATAAAATGTTGTAGGAGAGTTATGTTTGGCGGCAAAAAAAATTAGGAGTCTAATAAGCACCCTTTCCGATTGGCAAATTTTATTAAAAAGCAGAAGTTTTCGTGAATACTGCTCATTTTTCACAAGATAGGTGGTGTCTCTGATGGTTAGGATTTAAACATTTAGATCTTTAAAGATTGAAACCAGCAGTAACCGTTACTTTGAATTGAGCCACTAATTTTGTAATAAAATACAAAAATATAAAGAAAAATGGAGGTAAAATAGGGGAGGAAAAGGGGAAGGGAGAAAAGTGCAGGGTGGGGGAGGGGAAAGCAATGACTTCTGACTCCTTTTGGTGCAGTAGAATAAGATAATATCATGAACCCTCAACTTTTTACTTTTATTTAATAGTATTTACTAGCCATTTCTAAAGGACCAAACCTATCTAATCAGCAAAACCCAAAATCAAAGTTTCATTTTTTTTTCATCTCAAGCACAAATTCCAAAGGCAGTTTCCAAGTGGAAACAAAATTGTGTTCTTTTCTTTAATCAAAGCAGTCAATTTAGCCATCTCTGATAACTCCATCAACTTTTTGCAGCTCTCTGTCCATTGTGGGAATCACAGTGTCCTTCCCTTTTTTGTGCATAAAATAATCTTGCTGCCATAGATAGCCTATACTAGAGTAAAAATGGTTCTGCTTGCTTCTCATTTCTTTTCCTTGAAGCAGTCTTTTCGGCCTTCTCTCATCACTCATTTTCTTTTAGTGCTCTCTGGCAAACACATCAAATCCTGCAACGAACAGCCTTTTCTGTGAAATATGTCTCCCCAAAAGTGCAGATATAGAAGAACAGAGGCTGGGTCCTTGTCATTACCCACACCACAAATTCACACCCACCAGATACCTGAGAAGGGAAACAAAAGTTATATATCCTCTGAAAATTTATTGGGTGATTGATTTTATTTGTGTTGCTACCTGGTTTCATTCTCTCCTGGCAGAATAACACATGAAATTAAATACACGGTAAACTTTTATTGGAGCCAAAAAAAAAATGTATAATGGCTTTAAAATACCTAGTTTTACCGTACATTAAATAACCTAAATATGCACGTTTAATTAAATATATTTCACCAAGAGAATCATGTTATAGAATTGAGCAGGACTGTTGAGGTTATCGTGTCCAATTCTCTGTTCAGTACAAAAATCAAATTAAAGATTTACCAGCAAACAGCTTTTCAGCCACTGTCTGAGCACATCCAATGAACTGAAACCCATCACCACCCTCTATAACTGGTTCTGTTAAAATACTTTTATTGTTAGGAAGTATTTTTTCTAACATTCAGTTGGAATCTGTCTTCCTATAATTTAAATGTATTCATGCATGTCCTGTACCTTGGCCTTCTGTGTGACATTCTCTTTCATGTATTTGAAAAAGGGCTATCATATCCTTTCTCAGTCTTCCTTTTTTTCATCCATTCAATCATGTTTGATTGTCAGAAATTGCCTGGACAAACCATGCAGTTTTCTTGGCAAGTTGTGAGTGGTAGTTTGCTATTGTATTTTTTCCCAGGGCTGAGAAAAAGTGACGAATCCAAGGTCACCGAGTTGCCTTTAGATCAGTGGTTTTCAACCTTCCTAATGCCGCGATCCCCTCCCCGCCGCCGCGACCCCCATCCAGCCCCCTCCCTGCACGTGATGAATTGACAAAGGGGGCATGGCACCAAGATGGCGGGCTAGCGCGTGCTTAGGCGACCCCTGTGAAAGGGTCATTCGACCCCCAAAGGGGTCGCGACCCACAGGTTGAGAACCACTGCTTTAGATCTAAGGCAGGTCTAGAAGAACCCATGTTTCCCAGTTTCTAGCATGATGCCTTAACCACTACAGAAATCTGGCTTTACTTTTAATTTTCTTTAGTCTCTCCATATTTTGTTTTTCTGCTCATCCAGAACCTGCCTGTTCCAGTTTTCCAAATCCTTCAAGTGTGGTGCCCAGAACAAAACACAACACTCTAAATGGTCTGATCAAAGTAAGGTAAAGTGCATTTATTTTACTTTTGTTGTCCAAGCAATGAAATTGTAGGTTCCTTTTTTTGTAGCCAGCACACATAACTAGTTGGTATTCTGTTTGCAATCATTTATTATTCCAATATATTTTTCACAAGTACTATTCAGCTAGACTAAATCCTATACATTTGTCCTCCTACATGAAGAACTTTGCATTTTTTTTATAAAATTTCTTTGTGTTACTTTCAAATGATATTTCTAATAAAAGAGTTTTGTTTATTTCTGTCTTTGCAATATTTGCTACCTTACCCAATTATGAAACCTGTAAATTTAATAAATGTTTTTTCTACCTATTCATTCAAGTCATTAATAACAATATAGATGAATAGCAAACCTGAATTTTCAGTTATTGAATTTGTTACCTCTCTCCCATATGATCATGAATCACTGATGAGCACTTTCTGAATGTCTATTCACATTTTCTGCCATCTAGCCTACATTTAGCTAGTTTAATAATCTGTATGTCATGAGATTCTTTGCTAAAGTCAGGTTATATCAAAATCTCTTAAATTACTCAATCAAAAAAGGAGCTTAGGTTAGTTTGATGTGAACTATTTTTGACAAATCCATGCTGGTACTATAGCATTTATAGGAAGCTCAATGGTAAAATCTTCTCAGTATCAATATTAGATTATATACTCTGTAGAAGTCTGAAAACTGCCTTTTTAAAATTTCACCTTTATTATTTTTATAAATAACTTAAGGTGTTAAAAATGCCTCATATTTTCCCCCCTCCTATTTCCCCCCCAAAACAACAACCCTCTAAGGTGAGTTGGGTTGAGAAAGAATGACTGGCCTAAAACCATCCAGCCTGAGGCTCTTAATCACTAGACAACACTGGCTTTGTATCACCATTTTTGAAAATAGAGGCAACATTTAGTCTCCTTCAGCCATTATACATTTTGGCTGTTCTCCAGGATTTCCCCAAAACATAGAAAGATTCAGCCAGATTATAGATGAGTTTATGGCAGGGGTTCTCAAAAATTTTGTTCTCAGGATCCATTTCATTCTTAAAAATGATTGAGGGCCCCAAAAAGCTTTAGTTTTTGTGGGTTATATCTACCAATATTGATCATATTAGAAATTTAAATTGAGAAATCTTAAAATATTTATTTGACTTTGACACCCAGGGTTTCCTAGACCACAGTTTGACAACCACGGTCTACACTATAGGAATGCTTCAACTCATTTAAAGGAAGTTAAGTATATCAACATGCTTCCATAAAGCTTCAGTGATGTCT
Source organism: Thermophis baileyi (assembly GCA_003457575.1). NCBI lineage: Eukaryota > Metazoa > Chordata > Lepidosauria > Squamata > Dipsadidae > Thermophis > Thermophis baileyi. The sequence continues at coordinate 174,989 of QLTV01003132.1, read as the reverse complement.
ACTGATACTGGTTTTTTTTTAATGTAAGACATGTTTATTTTTGAAAAAGACTGAACCAAAATTGCTAAGTAGCATTGTCTTTTCTTTGTTGCCCATTAATGTTCAGTCCCCTTCACTAAACAGTGATGTAGTGATTCTTTTCTCATTCTTTTATTCTGAAAATATCTTTTTTTTAAAAAACTTTTTTGACTTCATAAACCTCACAAATTTACGTTTTTTAATTTATTTTTATTAGTTTTTGCTACATAAAAAGTATAAAATAAGAAAACAGCACAGAAAGTGATTCCTACACACTCTCATGTACACACAATAATTGTACTGAATACATTAGGAAGATGTAATTTTAGTTACTCTTTTTAAAAAACTAAATAAAAACAATCCATAATCCAGTTAAAAACATTTTGCTTTATCCAAAAGCAAAAAGAAAATTCCACATATATGTATTTCGACAACTTACATAATACCAGCATATTGATTGGGGTGAATATTTTTGCAGTGCAATTACTTTTCCTTCCTTAACCTATTGAGTAATATGATTTACTTTAAGTCTTTAAAATAGTGGTAAGAGTGTGTGGGCATGGTGGTAAGATGCAGACAAGTCTGGCATTACTTCCATTTGAATTGTTACAAAAAAAAAAGGGGTGTGGGTAGGACACTTGTTAGAATCACCTCCAGGGATGAATATTCAATTTCTCTTTTTCATTTCTACCCACCAGTTTGCTTTTACTCATGTGGAAAAGCATATACATGCTTTTGCTTATGTGGATACATAAGCAAGCCAGCAAGTTTTTCCTTGGTCAACTGACAAGTATTTTGCAAAAACGGATTGGCTTTAAACACAAGCAATCCCTATAGTGATATCTAGAATTATCATGTCTGAGTGGCCAAAAAACCAAACCAAAACAAAACAAAACCCAACCCCTGAAAAGTACTAGGATGTGAACAAAAAGACATAGATAGCTCAAATTCAGTGCTGCCAGCTATGGGTTTTCTGGAGTTTGACCAGATATGGTACCTTGCATCTGATGATGAAAACTAATGGTAACCACCCAAGAATTAAATCACATACTGTAGATTGAAATAAGCAATCTTTAGTCAATAGACTATCAAGTCTAATCTAAGATACTGGATTGTGCAGAAATGGACAGATTTACATTGAAGATTAAACAGAAAGAAGATACAGAATATTATCAAACATGGAATTTACTCTACCAGTGGTTGGAAAAAAGGGGTGGAGATTAAGAATGTAATCTGTACTGCTAAGAAAATAAAATAACCCAGACAACAAAATGTTTATTAAGCACTAACAAATGTAAACAATAGAAAATTAATAAAACTTTTTTAAAAAAGTCTAATTTGCTGAATATATTCTCCTTCCTTTCTATTTGTCTGTCTGTTCCCTTCATCTGCAAGCATTAAAAGATACTTATAGCTGTTCCCATCTCTTTGCTAACCATGTGTTCTGCAGTTAATGTTGGACTCAATGGGATTAAAGAACCAATCAATTTTCTAAACATGTCAGCCACAAAACATTTACCACCTGTCTGGGGAAATTGGTCTGATTTCATTTAGTTCCCAAGGTGAAGTTTCATTTAGACTTCCACAGTTCCACTTGAAAAATCATAGTTAAGCATTAAGGGTTGTGTTCGCTTTGTATGAACCAGGAACATTTCTGATTTGTAATCCCTGTTGAGATCATTGCAGTTAGGGATTAAGAGAAGGAAGTGAGGCTCAAATGAGAAAGTGTTTTAAAAAGTAAACATAAACCCAAATTAAAATATGGATTTCTGAAAAATAAGTATTTATTTCATCCAGGTATGATGCTACTTAGAGATTGTGGAAAAGTAAATTAGAAGACAAAGTTCCTTTAATGGACAAACTATCCCTAGTTCACAAATTGTGCAGATTGGAATGGTCATAAAAAGACAGGCATGTTTCCTTTTTTATAAATTACATTCTGTTCATTTAACAGTTGGACAGCAAATAAAATTTGACAGACAAGGCTTTCCTAGAATAGTAAAATAAATGCTTTGGATTCAGTTTATGGTATCTCCTGTCAAGCAAGAGCTTTGCATAACATTTTTCAATATCAAGTTCTATGGAACAGTCACATCTCATGCTTTTCCTTTTTTACACATAGAGTTTGAATGTCGCTATGATGGATCATCTGGCTGGAAAATATTCATTCATTCCTGAAATCATTAGTTACTCTGAAGCAGCAGTGAAATAAAATTAGATTAATTAAGTCAGTTGAGGCAATCTATGGGCCAATATGTCTTCAATTCTTTATCCAGGTACAATGCAAGAGGTTTTTCATGGAGATCACCATAGCTGATGTGGTTCCAAATTTTTGAAAAGGGAAAAAAAATGGATCCAGGAAACTACAGACCAATCAGCCTGACATCAATACCTGGGAAAATCCTAAAAAAGATAACCAAGATGTGGATTTGTGTGGATTTGTGAGCACCTAGAAATGAGCAAAGCAATTCCTAGAAGCCAACATGGGTTTGTTAAAAACAGATCATGCCAGACAAACCTTATTGCCTTCTTTGAGAAAGTGACTAAATTAGTGGATCGGGGAAATGCTATGGTCATAGTTTAGTTAGATTTCAGCAAAGTATTTGACAAAGTAGACCACAGCTTACTTCTTGATAAGATAGAAAAATGTGGGATAGACAGCATCACATAGCCATAGCATCACAGAGTCATAGACAGCTGACTCTGTGAACCGCTTAGAGAGTGCTGTAAAGCACTGTAAAGCGGTATATAAGTCTAAGTGCTATTGCTATTGCTATTGCTATCACCACCAAATTGATTTGCAACTGGCTGACTAACCACACTCAATGTGTAACTTTCTATGGAACTACATCTAAATGGAGGGAAGCATACCTCAAGGTTCTGTTTTAGGCCTACTACTCTTCAACATCTTCATAAATGTTTTAGACAAGGGGATAGAAGGGGAACTCATCAAATTTGCACATGACACAAGCTGGGGGAAATAATCAAAACTTTAAAAGATACAGAAGGATCTTTATAAACTTGAACACTGGACCCTATCCAACAAATTAGAATTAAGTTGTGAGAAAAGTAATGTCTTATACTTAGGCAAGAAAACAAATGCACAGATATAGAATAGGAGGTACCTGGCTCAACAGCAACAATTGCAAGAGGGATTTAGGTAGGCCCATATTTCCAGTACTTGAGGAGCTGTCACAGAGAAGAGGGGTCGACCTATTCTCCAAAGCACCTGAGTGAATGTCATTAAAGAGAGATCCAATCAAGAACTAAGGAGAAATTTCCTGACAGAAAAATGAATTAGTGGAATGGCTTTACCTCCAGAAGCTGTGAGTGCTCTCCATCACTTGAGTTTACAAGAAGAAATTGGGCAAGTATTTGTTTGGAATAGGATCTCCTGTTGGAGCAAGGAGTTAGATTAGAAGGCCTCCAAGGTCCCTTCCAACCCTGTTATTCTATGTTCTACGTTCTAGCTGCTTTCTTCTCCTCTCATACCTCCTTTCCTCAGTCCCCACCATCTTTCCTACTCTAAACATGACTGCAAACAAAACAGCTTTAAGAGATATTCTGATTTAAATTCTATTCTGATTTAAATTCTATTCTGATTCTGATCATTTGCGCAATAAATTATAATTTCCTATTTGCATGTTGGGATAGGTGACACTATTCAGGTGAATTTGTGGGCTATATGTGAAAATATAGCTATGGATTTTTTGGGGGGCAAGGGGTTTCATCTTTTGGTTATGAGCCTCCCAGAGTTTGGTACAAGATGGATAGCTATAAATGTTTTTAATTAATAAATATTGGTTTGCATCTGGAAAGGCACTTATTTGTGCCGTTTGAAATCTTTGAAAATAAGTGAGTCCCATGAGATTCTACAGTTTACAAAATTGGCAAAATATAGGCTGGACTATACTGTTCCATTAGATGGATACAGAGCTGGTTGACATATACCCAGCCAATAAATGTCAGTGGCTTTGATGAAGCTGTAGGGAATTGTGAAATGCAATACTACAATTCTCTACAGTTCTCTATGCAGTTCAGAATATTTGTAAATTATTTCAGGGAAGGTGTAGCTAATAAAATGCCAAAAAACTGTATTTTTTCCTCTAAGTTTCCAGGTTAAAATTCATTTTTCCTTTGCCTGCTACCATAGCTAGATGTTAACTAATCACATAGATGCATCTGGACATTCTAAGACAGTTGTGAAGTGGCACACATATTCCTTCTTGTGCAATGTTTACATTGCATCATATCACAATATGGGATGTACAATATATATCATTTATTTATTTATTTATTTATTTATTTATTTATTTAATATACAGTAGCTTCCAACTCCCACAGACTCGGGAAAGCTTATAAACACAACTACGGTACAAAACAATAAAGGCAGTTAAAACTCCACAGAGAGCACACACTGAAACAAACAGTAACAAATCAAACCAAACCAGAAGCTCTCACAAACACATCACCTCCACGCCTGAGACCAATGCCAAGTCTCCAGTGTGGTTCGTATCTCAGGAAGAATGCAGTGTCAGAGGGCAGGGGCCATGACACAGGAGACTTGTTTTGTCTGTCCCATAAGATGCCATTTAATAGAAAGGAGCATCCCTATCATAGCCAGAATGTAGCAGGTGGGCAGAAACAGTTGAAGATAGGCATTCCCTCAGGTATCCAGGCTCTATTTCCATAGATATAAGAAACACAGTTGAAGAAGATAATATATAACCTTTAGTGAGTTTCTGAAAAGTTTCAAGCAAAGCCTTGTGTAAACAGATAAACACTTATTATGTTCTTCCAGTAAGTCAAAACAGCCTATTTGTGAATGAATGGACTTGTACTAATAAAATTATATTTTGGTTTCTATTGTTATCCACTCTGAGTATTTTGGGACAAAAAAAATCCAGCTGATTACAATGCACAGAATTTCAAACCCCCCCCCCCAATGGCATCCTGCTAAGAGTAAAGATACAGTTTCTACCTCAATCTGCAGCCTCAAAAGTTCCAGGAAACTGCCAGGGACAAATAGGGAGGTAGGGAAATACATGGCAAAGGAGAAGATGTGAAAGTCTTGTTGAATAAGTAGAATACTAATTGTAGAACATTAGATTTAAGCCACTCTTTCCTCAGGCTATCTGGATATCTGTAATGTGTCTATGTGAACTAAGAAGATTAAAAAAGGGAGGAAAAAGAATTTACTTTACTTTTATTTCACATCTTCATGAAAACCACTTTGGTGATCTTCTGAACTTAGCAAGCAGTCTCTCTTATGTGGGATTTATGTTATACATGATTAGATCTGAAACGGATAGGAAGCTTTATTAGGGAGCACTAGTGTGGCGTTAAAAAAGGAAATTGATGGAGACAACTTGTTGGATGACAAACCAGGCGTTCCTAATTTACAGAAAAACTGAGAGCCCATTACTCAGTTATACCCACTCTGACTATTTGTGTCTCCCTGTGCCAAATTACTCTTTATTTATGTGAACAAGAAGAATTTATGATTCAAAAATGAGAGCTTGTCTAGATTATGTGTATAAATAAGAAAGCAAATATCTTTCTGTTATCTGTCAAGGCTTTCCTTTATGGAAAGATCAATGGGCAAATGAAGCTGTAGTCTAGGGATGCAGAATATATTAGCTTTTTATTTGGTGCTTCCATAGAACACACATTTTAAAACTTTATTGGTATAGCATTGAAAGGGATATGCAAACAGACTGAAGAGCCATTATTACATTGCATGGAACTCCAATGAACGTGCTCACCTAAAACCTCCCAAAATTATCCCCTGGGAAAATTTATATCCAATATTCACCAAATATTGGATATAAAAATTCTCAAAAGAACCATTCTGAAAGGCTTGCTGAATAGTTGATATTCAGCTGTGCTCGATTTCAATATCTTATTTCTCATGTTGTTACCTGACAGCATTTGATCCTTCTCATGCAGGGAAATTTAGCATTAGACATTCCTGTTTGAAGATTGAAAGAGTTGAAGGGATGACAGAATTTGATTTGATGACAGGAGCAAACCACGACTCCATTTTGCTAGAGATTTAACACTTGTGGTCTGCCAAGACATGGATCAAAGAAACTGTGGCATTTGGGAATATGTGTCAGGTTCTAAAGAGTCCAAGTATTCTAGATGCCACAGTAACTACTGTTTTCATTCTTATGGTACACCAGAAGCTCTCCTAAATGTCAAATAGTTTTGTATTTCCAAAATTGAGAGACAGAGAGACAGAGACAGAGAGAAGTGGAGTGGGGGGGGAGAGACTTAAAATGCTAATGCACTAATGGAAGTCATGGCATTCTACTTTCACTCCCAAAGTGGTAACAAACAGTACATAGAAAGCCATTTTGTACTCCACCACAGATTATTTATCCATTTTGGTTTACTACTGTTTGCTGCAAATAGTATCAATAATCCACTTTCTCTGCCTGATCCTTTTAATAAGAAATTCTGGGGAGTGCTTTGGGAACATCTTTCACACATGGCATAAGCTTTATCAGTCAGCATCCATTTCTCCTGTAATACTATTTGATAGCACTCATCTGTTTGAAAAGATGTAAGTGGGCACTCTCGGGGGCTGCTCAAAACATGCAGCTTGTGGTCATTCCATATAGAAATGGATAAGATCACATGGTTTTTAGATCCAAGCCCATCTTCTAATCACCTTTCTTACACTAAGAAACATAAGATTTCCCTCCCGAAGAACAGCTCTCCTTTCTATTACCATTACATATAGTAATTTTATTATGGTAATTACCTGCTCATTTGCTTGTTTTCATTTATTCTACTTTCAGTTATGTTTCCTCTGTACCAATTTATTTGCTTCTTTCCCTGTGTATCAGCACAACAATAGGCTTACAGTAAGACAATGGCAGCCAATCACAATTTTTTTCAGAAAGAAATCCTATTTCCCAAGGTTGCCATTCCTAAAGCAACCAATTGGCAATGGTGGTGAATGCACCAAGTTTGGAAGAATTGGCAGTGGTGAAGTTGGAAGATGGAAATGGCATTTGAATAAATGCTGCCACAGAGTGGTTTACCTCTCTGGGCTTGGATTATGGGATCTTCCCAGTGGACTGGATGTCAATGGACTCAGTTTCCGCAGATGAGTCCCATAGGGTGCTTGGCCCAGAATGTAAGGAGTCCATAGAGGATGTTTCGGTCCATGCAGTGGTATGGGACTTTTCGAGAGAGAGGTCTTCCCATAATAGATTCTGTTATTATATCCTACCTACAACAATAAAGCAGCATTTCTTTTTAATAACTGTCTACTCAATGAGATACCTCAAAAAGCCCACTTTGATCTTGAAAGTCTGTCCTGTTTTCTCTCTTGCCACTTCTACTACCAAACAATCAAGTTGGGATTATTTTGTGTTTCTTTCTCACACTTTTGCTTTCCTAGGACTGAGTTATTATTTTTCACTCTTTTCCTTAAACTAGATTACCTTGAGATTTCTTTTTAGAGAAGAAAAGATAGGAGTGGAGAAGACAGCTCTTCCCAAGCACAATAAGTCTCCAGGGAGAAATGTCAGAAGAACCAACAAGAAGAATAGAGAACACAAGAAACAGGCTGGAAGACTGGGCAACAGAAAACATAATCTTTCCCTATTGCAGGGGTCAGCAACCCGCGGCTCTGGAGCCGCATGTGGCTCTTTCATCCCTCTGCTGCGGCTCCATCGCTCAAAATATGTGTCACAACTGCCAATGTGTGACACCCACCGACGCACAATTTATTAAGCTTTTCGATCCCCGGTAGGCCAACCATGGATAAATCCAAGAAAAGTTTCAGAAGAAAACAGAATGTTTAATTCAACTATACGGTATATGCTAGTTTTGTGGCCGCTCAGGAAATAGTCAGGCACAAGAAGAGTTTTGTGGCTCCCGGTGTTTTCTTTTCTGTGGGAAACGGGTCCAAATGGCTCTCTGAGTGTTTAAGGTTGCTGACCCCTGCCCTACTGTATGCTGCATGTGAAATTAAGGTTAAACTTGTCTTCCTACTAGAGGAAACAACATCTAGCTCCCAAAACCTTCTTCATTAAGAGGTGTGCCTTCCCTTCACTATCAGGTATGCCTTGATAGCATTATTTCCATGGGGTAAGGGGAAAGTGGTAGCTACTGTAGTTATCAATCATGTTTTGCTTACATATTTTAGGAGCATTAAATTTGGGGAGGCTCTGATGGAAGAAATCTAAGGGAATTGAGTCACAACCATTCTGATATTGCATCACAGGCATCAGGCATCGAGCTTCATTCCTCTAATAATTGCATTCCATGAAACATTAATAGGAAGAGCTATGGATTTAGTTCTCTTCTTCAAATGGAACCAAAGCACAATGTGATTGGTATAATGTCAGAACTGTTCAAGGATAATGTACTTCTAGTCTTCCAACCTGCTACTCTCAAGAGGAGCTGAATTTCACCTCCCGTAATTCTTTTCTAGTATGTCAAATTAACCAAACAAATAGTTGAGGAAGAGTATACTATGGTCTTTTAGCTGATTGACAGTTGACAATCACCATGGGGCAGGAACCAGAAAACAGAGATGTTCAAACAGCATCATTCTGCATCATATCGATGCTACCCCTGGATACAATGCTTTGTATTGACATGTTAAGACATTTTGCTTCACCAAAGCAAAGAGGTCCTGTGTATTATATTTGCTGATAGTCTTTTGAAGGGATTTGAAGGATAGATTTTGCATTGATCAGATGCTATCACAAATTGATAATGGTAGCTAGTTTGAAATCTAGGCAATTATAGCAATAGATTATATAGAGGTAGCTTATACTATTTATGTGTGTGATCCACTGAATAATGGCAGGAACCTCATCCTTCCAGTCAATGATGGAGCTCCAATATAACTTATACTTCTTAACTTTATTATTTAACATGGCAGTAGCACATGTGCATGTTTGTTGATGGAGCTCTGAAAGAATTTTGCAAAGGGAGATTTTGGAAGGATTTCAGTTGTTGAGACTGGCTTATGGAAACGAAGGAGCATGTCATGAAGAAGGAAGACAGGCATGATAAGCTTAATGAGAGGCTGAAGAATTGGCAGAGAAATGGAGAAGCAGAGAAGCAGAGAATTTGAAGAGTGGAGAGATTGTAAAGGGGTTATTGGAAGAGATTGAGGAGAGAAGGTGGCCGATTTATGATTGTGTGGCTCTGCTGGACTCTCCTGGACTTCCCCTGGACTTCACTGGATCCTGGTGTACTACTTTCTTTGTGCTGTGATCAGCTGGAGATAAACCCTACTCCAAGAATTCAAGAATTAGCAGCTGCAGCTTTGGCATAATGGAGGTGGAGCTGATGCAAGAGATGGGGTCTCCTGGCCTTTGCTGGCAGCTGGACCTACTCACATGGACTCTGGTGTTGTGAAGTGTGGCAGGCTGCTGTCTGGATTTTTAGATGACCAATTGGCTTGTGGGAGCTTTGAATTTTTATTTGTCTCTGTGCTCTGGGCTTCAGGAGACATCATAGAACTGCACAGCTGCAACTGTTCTCAGTGCAGCATAGCATGTCTTTGAGCTGCTCCTCTGACTTCTCTTCAAAATCTCTTGAGTGGTTTACAATCTGGACTTGGGAGACTATTCTGAGGTTGTTGGGGCTAAGTTGGTGAGAGTCAGGTGAGTTTGTCTGTCCCTGTCCCCTAGGTGAGAGCTGGGGGGAAGAAGTGTCTCCCTGCTTGGTAGATCACAGTGACTGGCCAGGATGCTGTTTGTGAATTGAGTAGATGTAGGATGAGTGTGCTAGGGGATAAGGGGATGATGGATGTGACCCCTCTGCTGCAGTGAGAAAAGGGGCGGTGGTGGCTTGAAGGCACTGAGAACCAATGCTACAGTAGCTATTGGGCTCACCTTACCCCTGACTGTTCGTTAGTTGTGGAGGAGGTTCTCCTTCAATAAAAGAGTGTTGAAGAATGGGGGATTAAATAGCTGGTAGGGAAGGCACGGTAGGGCAGTGTATTTCAGTACTGTTGGGAACAGGAGATATGGGATGCAAGGGGAGGTCCTCATGAGGAATGCAAGCTTGGTATTCAGTAACCAGTCTCACGTTCTGCTCCTTTACACTCACCTCATTTACCTGATCAGCATATCTGTGGGCACCTGGATTTTAGGCTGCTGCTTTTAAACACCAGATCAGCCTGAAATAAGGCTTGCCTTATTGCTGTTTTGATTCTTGCAGAGAAACTGATATGGCTTGTAAGACCCAGACCTGGCTGGGTCTGGAAGGAGGCATTACTCTCTCAGAAATGTGCCCAGTGAGTTATCGAATATGGCAATAGCCCAGGCAACAGGGGTGGGGATGAGGTGTAGATGTTGTCATCAGAGAATCCCTCGCCGCCTGTTTTTGAGATCTTTTTGATCTTTTTTCTTAGGTTGTGCTTCAGGATCAGGTGAGATTGCTGCTGCTGTGAGGGAAGCTGCTATATGGCAGCTTCCCTAACTGGACCTCACTGCAGGGCTGGCTGTGGAGTTCCAGGTTTATAATTCTGGCGGACTTCAATCTGCCATTCATGGGAATGGGGAGTCATAGGCAGCTTAGGCCTTCATGGAAACCATTACTTCTGTGAGCCTGTCCAAAGCCATCCAGGGCCCAACTAGAAATAGTGGTCACACACCTGATTTGTGGTTTTTGTCAGAGGCACTGCCAGTACATAATCTGGGAGGTCTCCTAGATTCATAACTCCTGCTTGAGAGCAGGTGGAGTCATAGCCAGGAGGACCTTTGCACAACAGTGGGTTGTGCACCAATTACGCCCTTTTCTGGACCAACAACTTGGGAAACCCAGAATGGGATGGAGCCCATCAAGTGGCTTATTTGATTGACTGATTGTTGTCATCAGGCCAGGAGGTGGGGGTTTATTGCTTTTTATTGTTTTATATTGGGTTTTTATTTTTGTAAGCCACCCAGAGTCACTGAGAGTGAGTTGGACAGCCATATACATTTTCATAAATAAATAAATATTGAAATCACGAGAAATGTTTGCATATGTCTACGATATTAATTCTAAGCCAATCAATTTAGAATATCAGATTCAACCAGGACAGTTCTACTTATTACTATTTGTCAGAAATGGAACAAAGACACAGATATGCACACAAAAGACTAGGCAAACTGAGAACATTTATTTGCTGTTAATTATTTTGTTGTACTTTTAATCAGCCCAACAAGAAATTTTCTTTGGGTAGCTAATCTACAAAGAATAAAAATACAATAACATCTATAATGCAAACTACAATAAATTACAGTTTAATTTATGGCTTATCCTGAAGGGATGTAGAACATGACCAGTGGAAGATAAATTACTTGTTGTTTTTACTTTTCATGTGGCTTTACAGACAAATGTAAATCACGATCAAACAACATAAAAGATGGGGAAAAGTTTACAGGTCACTCCCAGAAAGGTAGCAAATTAAATTATATTTCAGTTTACTCAAACTGGGTCATCAAAGAATGGCACATTACACTCCAGGATGCTGATACAAATTGCTCACAAAATAAAAACATTTAAATAGTTCTATCTGTATGCCTACAGGAAACAAATGCAAAGGTAAAATAAGGGTTAACTATTCTTTTGATTCCATTAATGCTGCTGTCAGATAGTATTGCACAGACAGAATACCCAGAGCAGTTTCTAGGGAAGAAAAGTGAAAAGAGCTATTGTAGCTTCTTATACATGTTTGAAAGTTTCTTCAGTACATCTGGTTGACCACTGTGTGACAAGGAATATGTCAGAACTGCCACCTCATGCCTGTACTCTGCCATCGTTTTGGTACCAGTCTGCCATGAACCCTGGGGGGGGGGGAGAGGGAGATCACTTGAAGGAAAGTGAAAGTTAAGAAACCGAAGGTGCTTGCCCTAGATAGTGTTTCAAGGTCGTTCCGTGATGAGAAGAATGCAGGTGCAAGCCAGCCTACAATCAGAGTGGCCATTTCCAAAATATCTTTTTTGAAATTGATTGGACAGTGGGGGACTAGTGCTTAAGTGGGGAAAAAATTTCACTTGGGGTTTTGGTGTGCGAATTTCAGTTCTGTCTTTGCACTACTGTATTTCACTTGGCTTCAAGTAAACCATACCTATCTCAACCCGATGGTGTTAAGGATCATTTTTACCTAGAAGCCTAAGTTGAGGCAGGTCTGACAGAATGCAAGGTGGCCTATTGGCCTGATACAGCAAGTCTCTTATGTTATTATTTCAATGTCACTGCTAAACTTTGAAAAATATAGAACAAACAAGAGATTAATGATTTATAGTACTGCAATAATCTGGGAAAAACTACCTGATAACAAGATATCTGACATGCCCTAACTGCAAAAAGCAACATTTTTACATTGTAGGATTCCAGAAAAGTAAACAGGCAAATAAATGTCCATGTATTTTTCACATTATTTGATTACCTATCAGAAGACTCCAGGCTTCCTATTTAATAAATCTACTCTAACTTTTGTGTGTGTATTGTGTATAATCAGATGTCAAAGAAAGCAATGGGAATATGCTATATGGTTCCTTGTGATATAGAAACAAAAATCCATCCTCTTTTGAGGTATAGGAATGATGAGGAAGAAAAATTTTGAAGTAAGTCTTGGCAATTGAATTACACAACTTTCTTTCCAATGAGAGCTCAGAATACAATCCAATAATTCAAGCTGTGATTATAAGTGCTTTTTGTGTATTACATAGTCAACTAGATGTTCAAAGAAAATTAGAAAGATCTTCAAATAGAAATAGAATGATTAGGGCAAAAGTAAGCAAAGATAATACCAATAGTTATAGGGGCCTTGGGTGCAATCCCAAAACATCTGAAGCACCATTAGAAAACCACTGGCTATGACAAATTGGTGTCAATTGTAAAAGGCAGCTTTGCTTAGAACAACTTATATCTTATGGTCATAACGTTGATATTATTAAACAGCAACATCTGCCTGTCCCAGATGGTTGAATAAAAATGCAAATCCAGTCTAAACATCTGGATGACTGGGTGACCAGCCATAATAATCCTTCAATTAGGAACAGATTTGAGCTTTATTATTTGTGTTACACAAATAACAACCATACATACAAACAGTACCACATGGATAAAGAAATGATTTTAAGCAACACTAAGCTATTGAACTCAATGGGATGATTCTTTCTTTGCCCTGAGAAGCTAGCTCAGATTTATTGCTACCTCTTTCTCTTCCTCTCCCCTTGCCATGTACACAAGTGAGCAATTCCATTTCAGATGCAATACATTTTACAAACACAGCAAAAAATTAAACAAACCAACTATCAAACTGCTCTTTAGACAGCAATGTTCATTGCAAAATTTATTTTGGCAAAACGTCTTTTGCAGACAGTTTTCTTGCTGCTTGCCTTCTCCTCCAGGGTCAGGACTCCAATCCTCTTTTTCTCCTCTCATTTCTCCAAATGTTGCTCATAGCCCAAATTTCCTCACTGATGAAACTGCCAGCCTCCGTCTTCTCTATGCCAGCTGAGAGTCCCAATGGTTTCTGGAATCCTTTGCAATTCACAAGCTCCCTTCTCCTCTTGTTAGATTCAGGGACAGAAATCCCAGCTGGGGAATGTGCTCAAGAGAGAAAAGTATAAGTATTTTATTTGTCAAGCACGTATTAGGTAATATATATAAGTATAAACATGATTTGAATACATGAAGTGAATTACGAATAAAAGGGGACATTAGGACAGGGACGGTAGGCAGGCTGGTGCACTTATGCATGCCCCTTACAGACCTCTTAGGAATGGGGTGAGGTCAACAGTAGATGGTCTAAGGTTAAAATTTTGGGAGTTTGGGGATGAAACCACAGAGTCAGGTAGTCCATTCCAGGCGTTGACCACTCTGTTGCTGAAGTCGTATTTTCTGCAATCGAGTTTGGAGCGGTTCACTTTAAGTTTGTATCTATTGTGTGCTCGTGTAATGTTGCGGTTGAAGCTGAAGTAGTCATTGACAGGTAGGACATTGTAGCAGATGATTTTGTGGGCCACACTGAGGTCGGATCGAAGGCGGCGTAGTTCTAAGTTTTGTAATGGAAGAAGTT
>QLTV01003132.1:93881-116258 GCA_003457575.1 Thermophis baileyi | reverse complement strand
TTTGTACAGGTTTTCATTGGACCAGGTGCAGATGTCATGTCTAATAATGAAAGCCTTCCCTTTTACACCATTCCTTTAGCCACACATTAAACTCCGCTATACGCTGGCCTTTTCCTTTTTGTTCCTTATATACTGGTAAAACCTCTGAAAAGGTAAGCCTACAGCCTATACTACTAAATTCGTACCCCAAGCTCTGGAAATCATTCTGCACAGAAAGTACATCTTTTTGGGACAGATTATTTGTGCCAAGATGTATAATAGCATCAACATCACATTTCTTACTGGCATTCTTGACTATCTTAAAGATACGCCTCTTGTCTCTGCTGGCAGTAGCACCTGGCAGACACCTGACCTCTTTCAAAACTTCCATATCCTTTCCTAAATTTACATCCCTTACAATTGAATCACCAACCAGAAGGTGGCTTCTCTTTTTGGTTACCGTGCTCTTCTTGTGCGACCGATGTGTAATACCTGATTCACACTTTCCCTTTTCCAAAGTAAGTTCTTCATCTCAGACCACAATCCCCTGCTTATTTGAGTTATCATTATCACAACTACCTTGACCTGTCACTTTAGTGTCCCTATTAAGGTCAGCAAGGGCACTATATCTGTTATGCTGGGACACAGCAAAAGCTTTGTGTTTATGGTTCACAGCTCTCACCCTGCCAGATCCCACAGTTGTCCATACGGCCCTTCTCCTGCAGGATCTTTGTGGTAGAGGGGGCTGGATAGAGTGGAATGGCTGAATTGGGCACCTAATTTCTGCTTGGAGAGTACAGAATCTGAAGAGGAGAGAGAGAATTTGAAGCTTCAGGAGTATGTGGGCAGTTGTCTGCCTTAGTTTCTTGTCCTTTTCTGTCCCAGAAAGAAGAGCTCATAAGTCTTTCCAGTGTGATATTAAAAGTAGAATATTTTGTTAGCAAGTTATGCTCCAGAACTTTAGCTATGGCTGTTGTTGATATTTTCCAGAAGTTAATACACATGGAATCTCTTGTAGTCCTCCTAATAATAAATCTATGAGGTAAATCAGACTGAGATAGTAAACTCCATCATTGAATGGAGAGTTACAATTAGCTGTTCCTTATCCCAATCTAACATTTTAGCTACTTAACCACACTTACATAATTTGTTTTTAAGATGTGCTCTAAGTACAGACAATGGAAAATGTCAAAATGAAGAAATCAAACCTTGTTTTCAGATAAGACTGCTTTCTCAGAAGAAATAACTAGCAATAAGTTACTGTGATGAATAGAGGAGTATTTTCACAAAGAACTAAAGCAAGAACTAAAAGCCTGTGGAAAACATACTGAGGCATATGACATTCAATTTGTGACCTGAGAAGGTATCTCATTAACTGTTGGATGCACTATTGATAGGCCATAACATTTGGAATATGTTTATAAATGATTTACAGTGAAAGCCAAGTGACAACTAATTATGGCCACCCAGTAAAAACAGGCTGCCTTAGTTCTTCTCTCACTATCAATCTATCCATTCTCTGCATGTAATTAGAATTCATATTGACTATCTATAAATTTACTTCATTAAACCCCAAAGAACTCTTCTGACTTTACACAGAGATTATTCAGTTCAAACCTGATAGTAGCAGCAGCTGTAGTCTCGCAAGTAGTCTTTGATTTATGACTGGTCACTTAGCAACTGCTCAGAGTTATGACAGATCCCCCAAAAGCTACTTATGACTGGATTTCAAAATTACCATGTCTACACCCCAAGTGGTTATGTGATTGCATCTTGAGTGCTTGACAACCAGCCAACCTTTATGGCTGTTTGCGGTATCCTGCTATCACAGGACCATGATTATTGACCTTTTTTTGCCTGTTTCCAACATATTTCCTGTTTCCAGCAAAAACTGTCCATTGGGTAAAATGGATTTGTTTAATGACCATGATATTCACTTAACAACCGCTGCAAAAAATGTTGTAAAATTGGGTCCAGTCACATGGTGACCTGCTTAATGATAAGAATGACTTCTGGTCATAATTCCAGCCTCAGTTGTGGTTGTAATTCGAGGACTATCTGTACTGCCACTCTTATGGAATAAATTTGTTTATCATGTTGGTTTAGTTTCTTAATGCGAAGTTAATTATATCTCTCAGCCAGGTTTGCAATTTAAAATTATATAGATGTATTTTTTAAAAAAAACATTGCCCCCCCCCCATTTTCTTTCATTGTGTTTAATTTTTCTTTTTTAAAAAAACTACCAACTTTTCAAGACTGTGTTGTATAGATTGTTTTGGGAACGCTATTAATGCTAACAATGCACAGTTAAGACCTAAACTATTCAAATTCACTCAGTGATAAATTCAGATGATCTGGATACATTTCTCATCTGCCCTCTGGACACCTAAACATGCTAGCCTGAGATCTTTGTTATGGTCAGAGTATCACAAACAAATATCAGAACCAATACATTTTATGGAATAAAACTTTTCCCAACTTTTCTCATTGGTATGTTGTAGAAGAGGACAAAAAGAGTACAAGTCCCCCTCTACAGTATAGAAAAGGAAGCCCCAACTCACAGACCTACTCCATCATAGTCTTCTCTGAAGACCTTACATCTCGCACTTGGCCCAAATTTGCTGCATTGCTTCTTTCTCTTTGCTACAGCTATGCCTTCCCTTTGAGGGAAATATGGTGTAAGGGGAAAAAAACTGGTTCCACATGCTTCTCTTTGAGGAGAAAGACAGTGGAATGGGACAATGCCACAGCCAATTCACTGCGGCCAACTTGCCACACCCCACTCATTGCAGGACAATTTAATAATGCTATTTGTGAGACAATTTAATAATACTATTTAATTATTTAAAATAAATAAAAATTATTTTAAGTTTTGCCATTCACATTTCATTCTGTCCCTCTTTTTGCATGCTTTCTTTAATGATTCTATTCCACTATTTCTTTAATATTAGTGTAACTCTTGTCCTGCAGTGAGTTGTCCTGTGGCTAGTTGGATGTGGCAAATTGGCCATGGCGAGTTGGCCATGGCGAATTGTCATAGACCCGAAAGGCAGATTGTAGGCAGAACAAATCTCAGTGGGCTGTGGTAATCTCTTAGTTGAACAGACATTATACATTGGAAAAAGTCCTTAATATAAGGCAAGACTGTGAATCTTACTCCTATTTCATCCTACACAGGATATATTTTTTTTCTCAGTGCAGGCAACAAGAGGAAAGATGGTTCTTTTTATATATACCTTTATGGAGAAGTGGATGATGTAAGGGAGAAGAACTCATTAAGCTGATTCCTTGACAGTGTAATGCAGTTGATGAAAGATTCAAATAGGTTCTGTCCCAGAAGTACTAAACCTTCTCACTTATGTATTAAACATTATGTTTAATGCAGGGGTGGGTTCTAACTTACCTCGCCACCGGTTTGCTTCCTCCCGCGCCACGTGGTCGCGTGTGTGCTTTGCGCACGCGCACATGCACAGTGCCGAAAACCCAGCTTCTGCGCATGCGCAGAAGAAAAAAACAGCTTCTGCGTGTGCGCAGAAACCAAAAACAAAATGGCGGTGCCTATGGTTCGTGGGCGTGGCCAGCCGGCCATCGCTCCCAGTTCGGCGAGCGGGGGGATATTCCCGCTACCGGTTCTATAGATCTGGGCCGAACTGGGAGCAACCCACATCTGGTTTAATGACCACACATTCAGCAATCATTTGAACTTATGACAACACTGATAAGTGATACTTATCACAGGTCCTTGTATTTATTACAGTGTATCCATGGTCACATGATGGTGACTTATGACTTTCCCTGCCAGATTCCAACAAGCAAAGTCAGTGGGGAAGCTAGCAGGAAGTTGCAAGTCACAGACACATGAGGTCGTTGCTTAATGACCTAATAATTAATACAATTGAGAGAGTCCAAAAGTATTTCACGAGAAGAGTCCTCCACTCCTCCACTCACAACAGAATACCTTATTCTACCAGACTTGAAATCTTGGGCTTAGACAACTTAGAACTACGTCGCCTTAGAACCGATCTAAATGTAGTTCATAAAATTATCTGCCACAATGTCCTACCTGTCAATCACTACTTCAGCTTCAACCACAACAATACACGAGCACACAATAGATACAAACTTAATGTAAACCGCTCCAAACTCGACTGCAGAAAATACGACTTCAGCAACAGAGTGATCAATGCCTGGAATTCACTACCTGATCCTGTGGTTTCTTCCCCAAACCCCAAAAACTTTAACCTTAGACTGTCTACTATAGACCTCACCCCATTCCTAAGAGGTCTGTAAGGGGCGTGCATAAGCGCACCAGCGTGCTTACCGTCCCTGTCCTACTGTCCTATTGTCCTCATCTATCTGTATTCACTTTGATTATGTTTATGTTTATACCTATACCTGCTATCTTGTACATGTTTGACAAATAAATAAATAAATAAATAAATAAATAAATAAATAAATAAATAAATAAATGATCCATGCATTTCTTACTTAATGATAGCAACCAGGGCTGCCAGAACTGTTCTAAGTCAGGGGCCTTGCCCCCTGGGCTGCAGCCCACTACCAGGCTGTGGCTGGTTCAGAAATGAGCTGTGCATGCAACTCACATGAGCAGTGTGTGGCCGGCATGCGTGTGCACGGCTCAACTTGCACATGTGGAAGGCTGGCATGCACGCATGCAGGCACCAGCCCACTAGTTCCCTTCCCCCCCCCTCTGGGCCGCCAAGCCATAAAGGTTGGGGACTGCTGCTCTAAATGACCACATTACTTTATGATGGAGTTTCCAATCCCGATTAGTTTTATTAAGTGAGGTCTACCTATATTGTTTTCTGATACTTCCATTCTGAAGTAGATTGAAGTAAATATTTAAATATAGTTGGCAGTGGGATTTCTAGGGATTTGAATTTCAAAGTGCAAAAGTTTTATAAACTGGAAATCACAGATGCTCATTTGTATATTATGTTTCTGTCCTGTCTTTTCATCATTACAAACAACTTCAATTACAAGTTTAACAAAAGGAGTCTGTAATTAGCCAGACATAATTTCTGATGAAAATTGAAATAGACAAAACAGAATATGCCTCAGCCAAAATAAAGCCTATGAATCAGTAAGTGCAACTAGTTTCTGCTTCTAGACACCTTTCTCATAACTCTGCCATAATGATTTTATATTGTATTTTTTTCTGGGGGACTTTTTTATTGAAATATCAAGATATTTTTTTATACAGACTCCTTTATCTGTTTATAATTAAACTCATAAATTTTTTTGGGAAGGGTTACAAAACAACTTCTTCCACGTGATGAAAAGAAATTTCATAAGAAAGAAAAACATTAAAAAGATTAGCTACTTATCCCATAAACAAAGTGAAAGTCAGAATAACTATGGCAACATTAGGCAAGAATTTAATTGGTGTTCAACTTTTTCACAGTAGAAGTGTCAAAGCAATATCATTTAGGGAAATCCTTATTCCCCATTCCAAGAGATAATTTGAAGAAAAAAGTGCTTTAGAAATTATTAATCAGCTAAATTGACCAGGTGAAACTTTGCTTGTAATTTTGGATCTTCTTCTTACATGTTGCATCAGAGGTGGATTCCTCCTGGTTCGGACCGGTTCGCCCGAACCGGTAGCAACCCGCTGGTGATGTCACAGAGCCGGTTCGGTCAGTGCCAGTCCATGGACGCCGCCATCTTTTTTTGGGGGGGGAATTTTTTGGGGGGAATTTTTTTTTTTTGAAGCTTATCCTTGCTTCAGTCAGGGCAACTTTGATCTGCATATGAAATAATATCTGCATAGTTGAAATAATAAAGTAATAATAAACATTTTTTTAAAGGATCGCAGATTCTTTTCCAAGTGATATGATTGAATAGAATTTAAACTGTCAGTTCTAAATTCTAGGAGACTACGCCTCTTAAAGTTGCCAAGTTTGAAGAAAACTGGTGTAGACAATATAAAAGTACAATCAGCAGTCATAAGGGTAACAATGATACAGTACTGGAAAAGGAAATATATCAATAAAAATATTGTCCAGTTTTAAGCCTATGTGGGTTGGATACTGAAAAAAGAAATATACAGCAGATGATCGGATTTGTGGGTGCTCCATCACTGAAGGTTTTCAAAAATAAACTGGAAAACCATTTGACCGGGATGACATAATAGCAATAGCAATAGCACTTAGACTTATATACCGCTTCATAGTGCTTTTACAGCCCTCTCTAAGCGGTTTACAGAGTTAGCATATTGCCCCCAACAATCTGGGTCTTCATTTTACCCACCTCGGAAGGATGGAAGGCTGAGTCAACCTTGAGCCGGTGAGATTTGAACCGCCAAACTGCATCTAGCAGTCAGCTGAAGTAGCCTGCAGTGCTGCACTCTAACCACTGCGCCACCTCGGCTCTCCTGCATAAGTTCTCCTGTCTTGAGCAGAAGGTTGGACTTGAAGACCTCAGAGGTCCCTTACAGCACTATGAGTCCATGTTCTGTGTCAGGACATTTGCAATTAATAAATATTAATCCTAGATACTTACTGCTTTGGATAGATTTTCCCCATCCCCAATCGGCCAGGGTAAGTATGAACAGCAGCAAAAAAATAATGTCATAATTTATGCTCATGAAAAGAGCTGTTTTCTTTGATCAGGTTTTTTTTCAATATCTCTTTTTCCCTCCTCCTCCCAAGTTGCTTAGTTTGGGTATTAGCAAGGGAAAGTTACGTATTAGGTACATAGTGAAGTTTCTAGCTAATATTGGGGGTCTACTTAAGGCAAAAACAGGAAATAATTATCAAACAAGGGTCAGAATAAGGAGTTTGTTATCTCACAGTTTGCACAAAGCAAAACAGCATGCCAGGTTGCAAAGTTAATAGAAAGAGCTTGCTTCTCCAAGCAGCCTCTCTTTCTGGTGTTAATTAAAATGCAGGTGGATTACAGGCCAAATATTAATAGATAAAAATAACAATATCAGAGTCAATGCATGATTATAATAAATGTTATGAAATAAATATTAGGATTAAGTATAAACATAATTTTAATATTTCAACTTTTAATGCTCAATGTTTTGCTGTTTTTAACTTCCTAATTGTTTTATATTGCTATTTATAACATTGTAAGCTGCTCAGAGTTGCTTGATAGTGAGATGGGCAGCAGATAAATTTAACGAATGAATAAATAAAACAAAAGAAGTATATTTTATTCCATTTTTGCAATATGAATTGGCTTAATTTATGAATAATCTTCTAATGAAATATAAAACAAAATTAGCAGTGTGTAAAATTGATAAAGACATATCTTTATTTCAATCACTGACCAGCATAGCTTTGCACAATCATCCCAACAATTTGAACTGAACAAAATAGCCAAAACCAGAAACTCTGAGCTGGAATGAATCCAATCAAGTAACAGAATAAGGCAAATACTATAATTCTTAATCTAATTATTATAGTTGTTAGTACTGATACTGTAATTCCCATCAATTTATATTTCTGGTTATAAACTGGTGATTAGGTCTAAGACACATAAGCCAAAATCAAAGACTTCAGTCTAAAATTTCCACATTTGTGAAGTTGCAGCAATCACCACTTCTCTGATTTTACTAGTGGCATAAATACATTTGGCAAGGAAATATGAAGCAGTTTTGTACAATGAAGTCTTAGCCTCATATTACTACCCTGATAACTGTTCTTAAGAGACATATCCTCAATATGCTGCCTTCATCTCATCCTGAGCCTGCTGTAAAAGCAGCTTTAAGATATGTTCCAGTTTTAAAGGAGCATTTCCCCTCTTCCTCCAATGCAATTTTTGCCTTGCACACGATTGACAATGCTTCTTTAACAGCACTGAGGAAGAAGCAATGCTGCCCAGTTCCTATTGACCAGCTCAAGCTGAGTCAGACATACTTCCTCCCTTCTGATATCTCATCAGTGACTGATTCATTGAAGCCAAACTTTCTTCTTGTATACACTAAGGCCTTTATGGTTTTCCAGCCACCCTTCCATGACCCGGCACGTGATTTTCAGGCTGCCAAGGCTATGAAGGAAGGCAAGAGAAACAAGTGAGGAAACTAGCTTTTTCCCATCTCTAAATTTCTAATCACATGGAAATGTTCTCTGGGATTAGAAAAACAGGCAGGCGCACATCCCAACCTAGGGACAGAAAAGCAAATGGAGAAAACTTTATTCCTCCAAATCTCCTGTCCCACAGAACTGAACTATGCAATCACAGAACTAGTGGATAAAGGGTCAGTTCCCTCACCCAAAGTTTGCCACCCATTCAGAAAACGCTGTTGGGGTGACATAGTAAAACAGGAGATATTCTGCTTTCCACAGCATGCCTTTAATATTTGGAGGGAATACTTTTAAACATGGGTGTATTGCTGCTCTGGAAGAAGAGAATGCTGTGTTTGAAATAGAATATCTCTAAAAGGAACTGGTAGGCATGAAGTAGTGTTGGGAGGGAATTCAAGTGGGAAACAGCTTTTGTGCTGTCTCTTGCAATTATCCCCCATCAACTGTTTGCAGAACTATTTCTACAATGTGTAATGCTCTTCTGAATATGCAATATGTTTAAAACTACCCCTCCCCTACCAACACTTGATAGTTGCTGCTTCTCAGGCCAGCTGATGGCTGCCAGCAAGCTAACTGACTGTTTCTCTGGTCATCCCTCCCAGACCTAATAGCTTACTGGGAAGAGTGATAGGAGTATCTGTAGAGCAGTTTGTGTCTTTCCTCTAAAGCAGGAAGGGAAACCCATTGATAAGTTCCCTAAGAACTCTCTTCTACTCTTCAGCTCTGGCCCCACCCCCATTAGAGGAAAAAATGATGGATGTTTTTCCCACCTTCAGGAAATCCACCAATTACATACTTTCATTAACTTTCCCTAACTTGTTCAGCATTAAATCTCTAAGGACAGCACCAGTTGTCAGCTTCATCACTGAGGCAGAATAGTGTTTGGCCATCAGGGCAAAGCAATTTGTGCTAGCTTACTTTTCTATACACTGGAAGAATACATTAATGTGGCTGTGAGAAAGAGCCCTAAACCAATAATCTCAGGAAAGATAGTAGGGCAGTGAAAACAGAAATGGGCAGCTAGTTTAATAGATATAGTTGCTAAATGACTCAGATTCATCCAGACATCATACATATAACAGGCACAAGCACATTATAGACAAAGAATAATTTTTTTTTATCTTAGTCATTGATTCCTGTGCCACAAAGCCTGACACACAGTGCTGGAATTAATCTAGTTGGTCATAATTTAGCTCAGGCAATGAAAAGGCAATGGGTGAATGCTGGAAGTCAACCAAGTGTCAAACTGAAGAAAGAAGGATTAACATAATAATAGGGTGTTTTAGTACAAAAATTGACACTAGAATGAAGCTGAAATAATCCAGAGTTTTAGAAAAGAGAATGAAAGTATCAAAAAGTATACATATACAGTATATAGTTTCTGAAACCTGGGTAAGAAAAAAAAAAGCAAGTACATTAAATCAGGAAGAGCACTGAGGGTTTGATGAATAATATACTAGTTCAGCGGTTCTCAACCTGTGGGTCGCGACCCCTTTGGGGGTCGAATGACCATTTCACAGGGGTCGCCGCATGCGTTAGCCTGCCATCTTGGTGCCACCGTCACTGCAGGGGTGAAATGCTCCTGGTTCGGCTGTGCCTGCGGGTCGCCGGACAGCCGGTAGCGTCGGAAGCGGGAGACTTTGCCTGGATGCCGCCATTTGGGTTCTTTTACCCTCTGTGCATGCGCAGAATGCTTTGCGCATGTGCAGAGGGTAAAAGAACCCAAATGGTGTCGTCCGGGCGGGTGGGCAAAGTCTCCCGCTTCCGTGGCGTGGCAGGGGGGGTCATGGCGGCAGTGGGGGGGGGGTGTCACGGCATTAGAAAGGTTGAGAACCACTGTACTAGATTGTTTTAAAAAAGGGACTCTTAATATATATAGTTTTAGATTAAACCTACACTAAAGATTATTATTGGTTTATTATAATGTTGATGATGAAGCTTTAATCTTCTGGTCTGATGATGGTGATGGCAGTTATAATGGGTCTTGCAGTAGATGGCCAACATGCTCTAAATCATGAACTTACTGTATATGCCTTTGAAAATAAAGGAGGAAATTGCAGTTGATACAAAATTCAGTGGCCAAAAGTGCCACAGGAAAGTTCCCAAAAAAGAGTCATGCTTCAGTAACTTCAGGACTGATTGGTTGTTTGATTGTATACCATCAAGTTTGTGCTGACTCTCAGCAATCATACACATAGAACCTTTGTAGGATAAATTATCTTCAACCTGTCTCTCCAGATCTTCTAATCTGCTGCAGTTTGCTGCAATCAAAACCATCTACCTTGTTGTGAGTTTCCTTTCCTTTGTTTTCTTTCCCTTTTTCCCAGCATAATAGAGGTTTCAAGGAGCTGAGTCTTCACATAATGTGTCCAAAGTAGGATGATTTGAGATGAGCCTGGTCATTTGTGTTTCAAGTGAGAACTCTTGATTCATTTTATCAATAATCCATATGTTCATTTTCTTGGCTTTCTGTATATTCACAGGAATCCTCTCCAATGCCAGTGTCAATACATTTTTATCTTGCTTCTTCAGTCCAACTAGCATCCATAGACTATCACAAGAAAACTACTGCCTTCAAAATTCTGATCTTTTCAGAATATCTTTTTCATTACCTTCATTGCTATCTTCTAAGAGATAGTCTATGTCATATTTCTTGACTAGTTGTTCCTTTATTATTGATGGTCAATCCTAAAAGACAGAGGCTATCCAAAAATATTTGATATCTTCATTGTCAGTTCTAAAGTTGGTTCTTGTACCTAATGTCCTTAATTTGGTCTTCTTCATATTTAATCTTAGATATTAGAAGGGGCAATGGATGTAAATGGTCCCAGCAGCTCAAATGCAAAAATGTTAAAAGTTGGCCACAAGAAGCTATGTGACTTTGAAGGATAAGAAAGTAGGCAATGCCAACTATTTGTTGACTGCACAGAGCTTTCCTTATGCCTAATACTGACAAATGGCAGGCAGTTGACAATTACAGTCCTTTTTGTGCCAGTGAACATTCACACAATACTATTAAACACCTGGCAGGTCACAATTCATGTTTTGATGATTCATTTTGTTATCTGTATGGGTCCCAAGCTCTACAGTTGGGTATGTTTGCATTTTTCATCCATTTTCAAGAACTCTAGTTACACTTTTTTGAGGAAGAAACACACTGCCAAATGCCTTGTTGCTCTTTTATATTTGTTTGATATATATTTTCCATTTAATTATTTACATTATGAGAGACAGCCATTCTTCACAGTACCCAAGCAACATTTATGCAAACCTCCAGCTGAATCTGTATTTATTGGCCCCTTATCATTTACAGAGTATCCACTCCAGCTCTGTTTAATGCTTGTCTTTCCCCAGGCACAATGACGGTTCTGGGCCATTATACTCAGAAGTTATAAAATATGGATCTCACCATCATGAATATTAGATCTCAATTTATGGCCTTGTAGAGCAATTTAGATTGTATAAAACAATGTTTAATCACAGCTAACAGTGAGGAACATGAAAATGTTCACAGTAAGTGGGAAAGGGTAAGTCAATCAGTAACAATAAGGTTTATAGCAAAGTAAGATAGCCCAGCATTCTCACTACAGCCTTCAGTTTTGTCTCCTGTTGTAGTCTATGTGCTGTCGTCTATGGACAACTGACAGTCCTATTGGAAAGTGACCACATCTCCCTTTATAATGTCTAATTCAAGGTGGGTCACATAGTGTGTATATGTATTACAATGGGTCCACAAAGCTCCAACTTATAAGCTACCAGTCTACTTGCCCATATGGCCTCAATGTTTAAAACATATTTTTACTTAAAAAGGGGAGATAGTAAGTGACAAAGCAAAGTACCAATTTCTAGCTTTCTTTAATATGAGTGGTAGATGGTTGCAATCTAATGCTAAGACTGGAAACATAAAAAACATTAAAATTAAGTGTGTGTGTATGTATGAACACACACACACACACACACACACACACACACACACTACAAGAGTCTTTATATATACTCATGTCTTTCATTTTCTTTATATAGTCCTTCTAACTCTTAGTTCAGTCAAAAACTCATTGTGCATCCACAACTACTGTATTTCCTCTTTCTCTTCTCTCTTTGTGTGTATGTGCACAAACAAACAAACAAACAAACAGACAGACAAACATTAGAATACGTTATGCCCTTCAAAATGAGGATTTTCATATAAAGGATCCAGTCTAATATTTCTCTAAGCCGATTGATGGTTCTGAAATCTAATCTGCAAGTAAAATTAAGCTCTGATTTCTGTATCTCTAGTATCAAGATATCCAAAAGGGCTTTGTTACTTCCTCCTAAGGTTTCCATTGTTTTTATTTTTTCTTCAGCTCTTTCCTATTGACATACATACATACATACATACATACATACATACATACATACACACATGCACACACACATACACACACACACACACACACACATCTAAAACTTTCATTAATTGAAGAGTTGGAAGCAATAGATGGAGAAAAAAGAAAACCAAAGGATCCCATGATGCATCCAAAGTTAAGAAGACTTTGTTTTTTTAAAAAAAAAACTCAAAACACTAATAAAAATAGAGAAGCAGACAGTCTTTCAAAAAAATATGAGTCCTAGCTAGTTGAAAGAACACTATTCTTCTTCTATCTTGCCAGCACCAATCTTCTGGCAATGCTTATTAGTGTTTTCTTAAACTAGTTCATGTGTTCAGTTTGCTTTGATTTGAATTAGAATCCCAGTTGCATTCCAGAAATTTTATTTTATTCTTTGTTGATTAAAAATTACAGATTATTCCAAACTTTGGCTCCTTAGGCTTTTGTTGTAGGTTCTATGTGGGAAGATACAATGATTTTTTTCCCCTCCCTGTAAGAAAACAGGGAGGAAAAATACTCACCAAACATAAGACATTCTTTTGAACTTACAAAAGAGAACTAGTTTTGTTTCTTTCTGTGGGAAATTAAAAATGTCTTCTGGAAACATTTGCAAAAACTGTTTTCTGTGCAAAGTGGTTCTAACTGCCATTCACGCTTTTTGTTCGAACAGTGCCAGGGGATGATGCCTGTTATAATAACAGCTGGGCCACATCTGCCAGAGGCTCAGCAGTTGCATGAGAGAAGACGGTATTGTATAAATCACTCATAGGACCACTTCCCAATGTGGTATGACAGCATCAAATCAATAAAAGCATGGTGGACATTGGCCTACTATCAGAAAAAAGTCTGTCCCTATCCAACTATTCATGGTTTGAAAATGTAATTACTAATTTATTTGCACCAATATTATTCTGTGAAATATTCATTTAGAGAACAATTTTATGGATCGGGAGGGGGGGAGAGAGTTGGGGAAAGACAGCTGTGAACCTCTCTCTGTCACACCTGCCCTGACTTGGGTTCTTAGGAAAGAAAGACCTCTGACTCCATTTCTGCGAAAGATATACTTACAATACAGCCAAGCCAGAACTAAAAGTCTGCACTTGGTTCAAATAAATGGGAAAGCCACTTTGCCGTTTCCAAAGTGGCTCACTTTTCCTCTATCCAATTATGAGTATCTCACTAGATACCCATGCAACGTTATCAAAAAGTGCCTGACCACTCAATCAACACAAGCTATGAAAAGGGTAACACTGCCATGTTATCTCAGAAAGCATCAACAGTCCCTTACCACCACCACAAAAACAAACTAAAGGTGTCTAAAACAGCCTAAACCAAAAGACCCGGTATTCCCAGAAGAAGAAAAAACAAAAACAAAAGTCATCTACAACATACAGTGTAAGGACTGTATGTAAGCCACGATGTAGAAGCAGAAGACTAACAGAGTGCATATATGAACGTCAAGTAGCAATAGCAATAGCAATTAGACTTATATACCGCTTTACAGTGCTTTACAGCCCTCTCTAAGCAGTTTACAGAGTGAGCATATTGCCCCCAACAATCTGGGTCCCCATTTTACCGACCTCGGAAGGATGGAAGGTTGAGTCAACCTTGAGCCGGTGGGACTTGAACTGGCAAACTGCTGGCAATCAGCAGTCAGCAGAAGTAGCCTGCAGTACTGCATTCTAACCACTGCGCCACCACGGCTCATGGTGGCGGTCAGTCAGCAGTCAGAAGACATAATGAAAACTTATTTCAGAACACATGGACAGTTTTAATTTGGAAACTGTGAGCATCCTAAACAAAAAACAGGGATGCAGGACTGCCCTGGTGTGTGTGTGTGTGTGTGTGTGTGTGTGTGTGTGTGTGTGTGTGTCTGTCTGACTGTCTGTCTGTCTGTCTGTCTGTGTCTGTGTTTGTGTCTGTGAGTGTGTGTATGTGTGTGCATTATATATCAAACATAATTTAATCAAGATAGGATTTTTTTCTTTGCTTTATAATACTGTTTAAAGTAGTGTAACTACTTGAAGCATTTGAAACCATTATCTATTCTTTCATTACTTATAGGCTTTCTATTTGAAGTTAGATATCTGTGGCTGATTTTTATGAGATTTAAGGAGCTTTCTCCTTGACAATAAATCAGTTGTAAAGATTTCTATTGAATGTGAACATCTTCTTTCCATCTGGTCTACCTTTCTCTTTTCATAGCTAGGTAGGTTCATTGTTAATTACATCTGGAAATCTGGAATGTGTGAATATTTGGTAAGAACTTCAGGCTACAGGCTGACATTTTATCACATCAAACAGGGAAGGGATGTTCTTTGAATTAAAAAAAACAAGCTTTCCTTTTCATGTAAATTTTTGTCCTGAGGTTGATATGGAAAGGTCACTGTAACTTGGAATTCCCTCAAAGAAATGCTGTCCAAAAAAAAACCAAAAACCCAACAACAACCACCCTCTGAGGGATTTGAAAAGCAAGAAATAATGACATTTGATAATAACCATTTCTTTAGACATGGTTATCAGTATTTGCCTAGAATTCTTGTTGCTTTTTATCACATCTTGAATTTTCTGTTTGCAAGAGTTGGGGGAAAAAGGCATAAATAGAAAGAAACATATTCTTTCAACTTCTATTTCAAATGGATTGGTGGGGAAAGATATTTTTACCATTCATAGCTTCAAAGCTTTGCCAAATGTTTATGTCAGAAGTGGCAGTTCACATGACCACACTTCTTATCTGCAGAGCACAGAGATTTGAGCAGGTTTCTAAAAAGGTCTTCAGAAATTGTGGCTTCCAGTGAAAATTTATGGCGGATGTGATGTCCCTCAATGAGTGAGGACAGCACTGCAGCACAGATCAGTATCCAAATGGTGAATTCTGATAAGCACAGTTTTTCTAGATAAAGGAGAAATTGTGAGATTGCCCACTTGCATTCTGGACAGCACCTCTTCCTGAGTAGAGGAGGAACTGAGGTTTTAATGGTTGACTTGTGAGTTGAATAGCCGGAAGCAATGAGTTTCAATCAAGGTTACAGTTATAATGCAGCCTATATGGCCACAAGGTGCACATAAACCTCATTTCTTAAACTTTTCAGATGAAATTAACTTATAGTCAAACAGAGATTGTTGAGTGGCAAGATAAGAGAAATTTACTTTGGTGAGTTGACATTCTTTCTGAATTACAAAGAAAAAAAGAGGGGTGGAAGGGTTAAAGACTCAAGAACTTTGGGCAAAAAGACTAATAATGAATGGCTATAAGAAAGTTTAAAATGGATAAAGGGGATAGTTATTTTGAAAGATTATTTTTGTGAAAGTGCTCTTGAACAAATTGGAATTAAAACAGACAAATGGAGCAGACCTTCATGGGAATGGTTTTTTTTTTTTTGTTTACTAAGAAGAATACAGACAATTGGTGAATTATACAAAACAAAAAAAAATGTAATATGAGCTAAACTCTGATGCTGACTGTTACTACAGAGTGCCATTTTGAGATAAAAGTATTAAGGGCATTGGCAGACAAAATGGGGAATGACAAGCATGCCTTTTATTCCTTCTCATGCAACTGAGATGCTTTTAATTTTGGCTGTAATATTACAATGACAACCATGAGGAAAGCAGCAAAAACAGCAGAAGGGAGGAGAGACTCCCTAGAGCCATCGGCAGAGAGAAGAATTATCACAGATTTACTTCAGAATATGTTTGAGGAATGAGACAATAAGTTACCTAAATCACTTAATACTACATTGATAGCTTTTGGGGGAAAAAGAATAGATCAAAGATTTGTAAAGGTGAAAGAGGAAAGAAGGTATTAAGGAGATAGAAAGCTCTGTAATATCTGGAGATTTAAAACAAATGAATGACAAAGTGGACATTCTGGAGAGTAAGACAGAAATTATAGACAGGGAGTTGAAAAAAGAATTGGATATTTTATCTCTAATTGGAATGAAGAGAATAAGAATGTTGTTTGAGATTTAAAGCACAAAGACGGACAATGGAGAAATGATTAGTGAAGATAATGGAACTTGCTAACATGACCAAATTGACTTCTTTGATCAGTGGAAAAACAATATTTATATTTGTTGCTGAGTGGAAACTCATTATGGACTTTTGGCATAAAACAGGTAAAATGAACTTATGATTTATAGTTTTGATGATTTGACTGGCCAGACTATAGAAAGAAGAGAGTCATCTTACCTTAGAGTAAGAGTTAAATGTATAATTGTACTCTAATTTAATAATTTAATAATTTAATAATAATTTAATAATTTACTTCTGTAAAGAAGATCAGAAGCCATTTCTTTGTATCTTTTTGTTCTTTTCAAGTTTTCTATTATTTTGTTCCCTTTCTTGCACTTTTAGCTTTCTTTTATTTATTTATTTTTCTTTTCTTGTCTTAGTTTACATTAGTTTGCATTTGTTTTTAACATTCCTTCTAAGGGAGAGAGGGACAGAGAACGAGAAAGAGAGAGAGGGAGACAATCAAAGTTAAATATGGATTACAGATAGACCTCGATTTACAGCTGTTCATTTACTGACTGTTCAAAGTTATAACAGAATTGAAAAAAGTAACTTATGACCATTTTTCACATGGCCGTTGCAGCATTCCAATGGTCATGTGATCAAAATTTGGATGCTTGGAAACTGATTCATATTTATGATGGTTGTAGTGTCCCTGGATCATATGATTAGCTTTTGCAACCTTCTGACAAGCAAAGTCAATGGGGAAGCCAGATTCACTTAACCATTTTACTAACTTAACAACTGCAATGATTCACTTAACAACTGTGACAAGAAAGGTCTTAAAATGGGGCAAAATTCACTTAACAGTTGTCTCACTTAACAACATAAATTTTGGGCTCAATTATGACCATAAGTCGAGGACTAACTGTATTCTCTTTTTGATGCTCATATATCTCATTTGTCCTGACACAAAATGAATGCATCACAGACACACATTCTGTAAATTATTCAAAGCTCAGAAAGAGAGCAAAGGTGAGAAAAGGCAGAACTCAAATACTAAGAAAACCTGAAAGATTGAATAGACAAGGATCAGACACACAAAGGGAACATCTGCATATTCTGATGCCTTCTGAACCACAAATTCTTGTGCATTCTGATCGCATGCAATATCTAACAATTATATTTGGTCTTTTTATTTCCTTCCTAGATATCTCCTAGAGGAGATATCACAGTGAGAGATGAGGTTGGGCATGTCTGCCCTTCTACCAGAAGTTGAAGTGGACTACATAAAGTGTCACCCAGTAGAAGCTATGAAAGCAAAGATTAGTGATCTGGAGGCCAGAGTACCATCTCTCAAGATGAAGACCTCACAACTGAAGCTCTGTCACTAGTTCCCAGTCAAAATTATGCATTACCAAATCATCAAGGATAAGAAAAGAAAGATGATGATTGTAGGTGACTCCCTCTTGAACAGCACAGAAGCTCCCCTTTGTCATCTAGTTTTTTCATCTTGACATTTATGCTGATCTGAAATCTGAGATGTGACAGGAAGATTGACAGAGCTTATCACAGACCTTTTCTCCTCATCCTTGTGAGCAGAAATGATACCATGTGGCATGACCTCCAACATATCAAGGGTGATTTCATGGCTTTGAGGAGGAAGGTAAAGGAGCTTTGGCTCAGGTAGTGCTTCCCATCTAACAGAATATTTCAGCAAAGAGAAATGAAACATTTTCAAGTGAACTCCTGTTTGCAAAAGTGGTGCAAATAGTTTTTCAGAAGCAGTATAAATTTCAAGGACACAGTCAGATGAAGAGGGAGGAATTGTGATTAAAGGCAACCTCTGAATAAAATCTCCTTTTCTGACTCAAGATCTTTCTTCAGCCCCAATGTTTACAATTCCCATAGTGTCTGCCTGGATGATTCAGTCTGTCAGGGTTGGCACAGTCTGAATTAATATAAAATTAAATTTAAATCATAATCATTATAATGTTGGAATGTTAAATGGGGCCCAATGTTACAAAACAATGCATTGCAAACAGTTCTTTCTCGTGTGAACATTTGAAATATTGGAATACTAGCTGGATACCCGTGCTTCGCTACGAAACTATGTGATCGGGCACACAACCATCTTGCCAAGCTGTGATAACTGCCTGTCAGTTCTTGTCATGGCATCCTTCAGGTGCACATACTCCTCACTTCTGAGCTTTTTTTGGTTGTTACGAATCCAATTGAGTCTTTCACTCTCAATTTTCGCATACGTATCAACCAGAAATTGATTGAGAAGGTTGCGGAACAGCAGTAGGTAGAATTCTTCGCCATCATGCTCCATTATCCTGTAGCTGTAAAAGTCAGCAGCAGACACGGTCTTCTTGAGAGGACCCTTGGTCTTTGCATCGCACTGAGGTACATTGATGTAATAGCCATCTTCTCCATGGCAGAACATCAGAGGGTACTGGAGAGCATCATAGGCATGGTGCATCTCACTGATTTGTAACAACCTGTTATCTCTGCTGTGGAGAATGATATCTCTCTTCTCAAAATCCTGGCTGACAATGAGAACAGCCACTTCTGTAGTCGTGGGGGCATTGAAATGACCTCGGTGCTCTCCAGAAGGCTTCCTATTGGCATTAATCACCACTTGGAAGTCCTTGTGGCCCTTAGGAAAAGAATCAACAGCAGCCTTAAGTTCCAGAATATAGTTGTTGTGTTCACGCAGCAACTTCTCCAGTTGGCTAACCAGTTCTGGATTAACACCCGGGTAGATTCCATAATGGATGTCCCTCTCATTGTCATTGTCACCAACAAAGTATATCTGGAGAAATGAAGGCTGCTGCTGAGGCCCCGCCATGATACTCCCTATCCTGTGGTAGACCTGCCCCTGCACTTTGAATGTTGGCATAAAATTTCCCTCCTTCACCTCTCTGGCTCCAAAAGACATCATTTGGAAGCATCCATTGTACTTCCGGGCAGCAGAAAGAAAGTGCTCTGCCATTGGATGCTGGTGGGTGAGAAGGCTGTGTAAGGGTTCGGGGTAGGGCTCAAGGGGAGGGAGCTGGACTTTACCACCACTGCAGCACATCCAGGGAGTCTCACCCTGCCACTTCAGGGCATGGCATAAGGCACAGGGTAAACGAGGTCTGAGATCAACAACCTTTTCCCTGGAGTAATCAATCTGAGGTTCATATTTAAAACCAGACAAATACTTATTAGTCCAAGGCATTGATCTGATTTGTAATATCTTTTTATTGTATTTAGCTGTAGCTGCCTGATTAACGTAGGGGTTATTAGATGCATACTTTTTTTACAGCCTCTCTATTGACTTGGGGATGAGTTTGATGATACTTTTTTGCAGCTTCCCTTAGTTGTGTTTTCCTAATCGCATCTGTAAATCCCCCCCCTTTTCCCTTTAACTGGTGTTACAGTAGAAGGAACAGATTCATCTGAACTGAGGAAGTCAGTGTAAGACCTTGGGGCTGGGACACTATGCAGGAGAAATTTGGTTCACAATCCATTGGCTCAGTGGTGGTCGGTGATTGAAACTCATAAGAGAATATCTCTCCCATCGCCTTGAGTTTGGAAGCAGTTCCATAGATGGAATGTGTAGACATTTTGATGCAGTAGCGACGTTTAGTACTGTAAGGAGCCCCAGCCTGCTCCTGAGTGAAGGAGTGGAACGTCTGCCAGTTTGAACTGAGGTAACGGAATGTGAGGCAACTGGCAGTTGGAACAGAATTCTTTTCAGGTGGGGAAGGGGAGTAGAATGTCTAACTCCTTAGCATCAGAGCGTGTTAATTACTGTGTAAGAATTACTAATGATTTGATGGTCATTTTGAAAAATCCTTTCTTAGCGAGCACCTAGAAGCCAAGAGGAACATACGTGCCAAATTTTAGGTTTGTAGGCTTTACGGTTCTGGAGATTTTGTGATGAGTGAGTGGATTTCACTTTTATATATATAGATTGACAAAATAATTACCCTTATATCCAAAATACGGGGTTTACATTAACACTGGTCTGGGGTCATGCACCTGGCCAAATATACCTCTGATGAGGACAATAAAAGTGGATAGTGTAGGAAGGGAAACATAGAGAGGTGTGGTGGCCTAGTGGTGAAGTCACTCGCTTCCCACTTGGAAGGTTCAATCCTAAGTAATCCCAAGTAATGGCAGACATTTTTCTCTTAGAAAAATATCTGCTGTGAACTCTGCATGGTGTCAGGAAGGGCATCTGGCCAGTAAACGCTCAGATCCATTCAGTTGCCCCAACTCTACCCTGAATTAAGGGAATACAGGGTCATAAAAAGGGAGGTTTTAGTGTACTGTAGGAAGACAATGGTCCTCAACTGAGCAGTGATGTAAGGCACAGATGTTCTTCCTTTTACCATTGGAAATACCAATTCTGTAATCAACATTCTCATTTCCCCAGAATACTACAGAGCCCAAAATAGTATCGCAGAAGAATTCAATTTGAGATAGACGCCCATTGGGTCTATTAGAGATGAGCAGTTGCAGCCATCTGGTCCAGCTTTTTTGTCACACACAAGAGAAAATTAGGAAATTAAACTTTAGTTAAATTTAATTCTTAAAAATAAAGATAAAAATAAAATTAAAAGAAGAGAATGATAGTATAGACTCAGTCATGGTATAACTTGATGCCAAGTCTTCAGCAAAACTGTTTAATTCTTCAGTGATACAAAGGAAACACGCATGCACTATTTTCTCTTTGAAGTCATTTGTGATACTGTTTGGATAGGAATTTATTTTTGTTTTCTTGATCCTATTTTTTGTGCAAGTGTAGGAAAACTAGCGGTCATTGCTTATTTTGATTTTTACCTTAACCTCCCTTAAGTACTTGTAGACACACTCAAATCTGATGCACAAAACTTATATTTTAATTAATGGTTTTGTGTAGTTATTTGTTCATCTGCTTTTGTTTATTGCATTTCTCTATTTCTAACTCCACAAGTCAATTAGCAATTGAGAAAATAAAAAGAAATAAAAACAGGCAGGATTCAGTCGAGCCTTAATAGAACCTGCACCCTCGTCTTAAGCTGATTAATTGGAAGAAAATAGTATTGATTTTAAATGACTTTAATTTAGAGTGTATTGACTTAAAATAGTTGTTTATAAAGATTAAAGCTGTAAGAAAACAAGTCTAGAAGCCCTTAAAATATTTGAGTTAATGGAGCAGATGATCTTTGGTGTCATTTGCAAATCTTCATGAGGCAGTTTCAGTATAGCTGGCATCACTGACAAGTAGCCCCAACTTCTCACTCATATCCTCACTTAAGAATGGTGATTGGGACCTGCAATGCCATCGCTATGTGATGCAGTGTAAATGTCATGTGACTGTGCCAACTTACAATGGCAATTCTGATTGCTGAGCTGTGGTGGCGCAGTGGTTAGAATGTAGTACTGCAGGCTACTTCTGCTGACTGCCAGCTGCCTGCAATTTGGCAGTTTGAATCTCACCAGGCTCAAGGTTGATTCAGTCTTCCATCCCTCTGAGGTAGGTAAAATGAGGACCCAGATTGTTGGGGGCAATATGCTGACTCTATAAACTGTGTAGAGAAGGCTGTAAAGCCCTGTGAAGCAGTTTATAAGTCTAAGTGCTATTGCTATTGTTAAGTAAATCCCATGGTATCATTAAGTGTGATGTCGTGTGGTTGCCATTTGCAACCTCCTGCTAACTTCTTCATTGACTTTGTTTGTTGGAAGTTAGTAGCGAAGGTTGCTACAATGATGATCATGTCATTGTAGGACAGTGTAATCAGAATTGTGAGCTGGCTGACAAGGCCCAAATGGCAAAAATGTGACTGTGATGTGACTGCAAACATGAGGACTTGCAATCGTTTTATTTATTTATTTATTTATTTTATAAAATTTATATGCCGCCCAACTCCCGAAGGACTCTGGGCGGCTTACATCATAAAAAAATAAAACATATAAAAACAATTTTAAAAAGAAAGGGGGAAAAAAAAACCCCTATATTAAAAATAAAACATTCATACAGCCAT
>QLTV01003132.1:72136-92825 GCA_003457575.1 Thermophis baileyi | reverse complement strand
GGGACGGACCCCTCTCTCAAGGAGGCGTTGATTACAGCCTGGAGCCAGCCTCGTGTCACCTCCCTGCTGGCTGAGATCAGCCAGGAGGGGCACGGGTCCAATAAACAAGTGGAGGAGCTCATCGCTCCAATAGCCTTGTCCACTTCCTCAGGAGTCACAGGCTCAAACTCCTCCCACAAAATTGGATTAAGACCTGCCCCTGTCATCTCAGCTTGACTTGCCCAATCAGAGTCCAGGTCCATCCGAATCTGAGCGACTTTATCCGCCAAATACTGTACAAATTCCTCAGCTCTCCCCTGCAAAGGTTCCTCCTTTCCCTCAATGTTAAGGAGGGAACGAGTTACCTTGAACAGGGCGGCTGGGCGAGAATCAGCCGATGCAATAAGAGCGGAAAAATGCAACCCGTATCGCCACTAAATAAGTCCTAATGAAGGCTCTTAGAAGTGCTCGGTCAGATTCGGAAGTTTCATTCACCACCATCATAACTTCAAACATTGCAGCAAGTGGTTGTTAAAAAAGGACTACCTGTACTTGTAACCTCCTTATGAACATATATCTTTTGCTGTTTGTGGTATCATGCCTGCCTTCTTATCTCCAGATATGTACAGTATGTTGTTCTCAGATTTTCTAATCATAACACAATAGGACAGAAATAGCAACAGCCAGAAGCTCCCACACCTATCCTCAACCCTGTTTGGTTCTGTAACAGAGACAATTATTACTGGGGCTGCAACTGAGGAAGAAATATAAAGTGGTTGCTCCTTATACTGCAAAAAACCATAAACAGTTCTGTATGACTATGTCAAGCATTTGTAAATAAGCCTATGAGTTAGCTTGGGGGGGGGGTGCCCTTAACCCTACTGAGTATTCTCCTTGTTGTACTAAATTAAAAAGGTCAGGGATAACAGTGGGAGCCATGTTGTTTTTGTTTTCCAATCAAACTGCAATTTAGAGATGGCCTCCCTTCATTTCAATATCTTGGATAATGTTTTCTAAGCTTCTTGTGTGCTATTTTATTTGGCTTATGTTTTTTTTAAAGTTGAGAAATAATGATAGCAATTGCTGCCATTTGTTGCTCCATCCTATATTACAATTAAGTACATTTTTCCCTGAAGCATTTTTGTCACAAAGACCAATTGTGCAGAAGAGCCTAATCTGTTTTGTCTTCTATGCTACTCTGGGATATTCTTGGAACCAACATTTAAACATTTCACTCTGGATTGCAATGGTCTGGTTCTGGGTTGATTCACAGTCTGGATTATAGGTGCTGATTGGCTGTTCCTTGGCTTCTTGCCCTACCCATTTTTTTCAGAGAAGGCAAGCTTCATTGGCTAGCCCCCGAATGGGTGGGTTTATCAATGACCCTCTTCTCCCCTTAGGCATCATTTATTCCCCATTCATTTTCTTGCTTTTCCAGATGTTTGCATCACGGATGGTTTCATACTTCTTTACTCCATTCTTTTCTTCGACACTTTTCTTTTTCCCTAATTGTATTATTGTTGTTCCAATGCTACAGTAATTAAAGCAGGGGTGAAATCCAGCAGGTTCTGACAGGTTCTGGAGAACCGGTAGCGGAAAGTTTGAGTAGTTCGGAGAACCGGCAAATACCACCTCTGGCTGGCCCCAGAGTGGGGTGGGAATGGAGATTTTGCAATATCCTTCCCCCAGGAGTGGGGAGGGAATGGGGATTTTGCAGTATCCTTCCCCTGCCACACCCACCAAGCCACGCCCACCAAGCCACACCACGCCCACCAAGCCACGCCCACAGAACCGGTAGTAAAAAAAATTGGATTTCACCACTGAATTAAAGGGAGTACATTAGTCCTTCATTTCTTTGTTCGTCTGTGGGTCTAAAGAAACCTTATGGTGGCAATAAAAAGCTAATGGTTTAGATTCACAAAACCAAAAAAAGGTAGAATTTGTTGGAACTTTTTAGTTGTATTTCTATAGGCCTATTTTAAACATTTTTTTTTAAAAAAAGGGGGTGGGGAGATGGACCCATTGCAGCACACAGCCAGGATAAAAAGACAGTATTTTATCTGGGGCAAAACCTCAAAGAGCATCCATTCAGAGAAGTAAGGGTGGAACTGAATGATGTTACAGAAAAAATGCATGGTGACCCAAAGTTGTTACAGATCTCCATGGTCTCTATAGATGGTTGCTGGGTTGGCTGGAAGGAGGAAACAGAGGAAAAGAAGGAGAGATCACAACAGCTAAGCAACCCATGATGAAATGGCTATATAGGGGCAGAGACCATTTGTTGAAAGGGAAAGGGTGTTTCTGGCACTGTAGATAATTGGATCTGGGGATATTTCCAGATTAGAGCAAAGTACAGAGACTAATGACATAGAAGAGTTTAAGATTACTTGGGATAGAAAATAGTATTTTAGAGGTAGAGCTTCAAACATGGGCATCAGTATACAGTATGTGTGGTGGGGGAAGAGTGCTGGAAGTTACTATTATCTATTCCTATCCTTAAAAATGGTGAGAATTCCTATAGTGATAACATAGCAAGCAGAAAATGTGGATCTGGCCGAAAGGTCAGATACAAACAAAATATTGAACATAGAGTTATTAAAACTTTAATGGCTTTGTTTGGTTTGAAACCTTGATTCAAGATTTTAGTCACAAGTAAATATATATTGAATGGCTCTTATGTTTACCTACTTGAAAAGATGAGAACAGACCACTAATTTCTTAAATGTAAGGCTATTTGTCTTAACAGACACAATTCCCAGACTGCTTACAAAACAATCAGATGACTTTTTTATAATATTGGAGCATAAAAAAATAAATTTTGAATTTCAGAATGTTTTAAGTTACCTCATCTTAGCAACTTTTGCCAAACTGAAATCAGTATCAAATTAGTTAAATAAGTCATGCCTTAAAATTATTATGCCATTTTTATTAGCAATGGAGGCTTAGAGTGATGATTTCTTGTGTGTTTCTTTGCAAAAATTCTTAACAATATTCCTCTTAAATGTATTAGATGTGATGTATATTTTGCCTCTTGGTCACTATATTATATTTTGTATTTTTTTTTCTGACCATAATGAATTTCACAACAAGAAAACAAAAAAACACTCGTGCAAGAATTTTGTAGTAAAACATTAATTTTGGATCACAGGTTTATTGTATGGATTTTGCAACACAGCTCATATTACAAACATCTGGGAAACATTTACAAGAATAAATAAGATGGACTTGCAGTTGTAAAAAAAAGGTTACACTTCACTGTAATGTACAGTCAAAAAATATATCTGATATTCATTGACTTGACATTATTTACCTTCCTTCCTTGTAAACTAGAAAGAAACTCTGAAAGCACAGTGCTGAATTTTCATATAGTGTGTGTGTTTTTGTGTGTGTGTTTGTATGTATTTTAAATATGTGCTTTATCAAACAGCCAACATGTACAAGAGAGCTTAATTTGTTAACATTAAGCATTCAGGGAATACCCTAACTCTATGAATGAAAATAAACTCAACTCTCAGGTAACAATCCCTGACAGCTAGCACAGAGTTGGATCAAAGGAACTAACACAAATTTACTGCTAGCATGGGATGCTACAAGAACCTAATCCCCAAGTTTACAGGGATAAAATTATTAGCCAATAATAAAATATTGGCTAAAACAATTAGCCAATAAAGGAGAATATTTGTAGCTCAGGGTTGAAATGAAAGGGTTTTGGTGTTCTCTGAGCTTGGTTGTTACTAACTTACTAGCACTGATGATGTTACCTAGACTGGGTAATGAAACATTTTCAAGAAAATAATCAATCTCAGAAAGCACGAAAGACCCATAAAAAATTATAGGTCTGCAAGCACTATACCTTTGTGGGATGACATTATATTTGTGTCCCCACATAAGTGCTTCGCCCACCATGTGTTCGTGCATCCTTCCCTCAGCATACAGCCATCTCCCTACCTCAAATGATTTATTCTGTGGCTAGCCATGTCACTATAGTACGTGAACTATAACACATACAATAAACTAATATAACAAAAGCTGCCAGCTCAAACTGCTGACTAGTATAACATGATTTCAGTAGAGAAGAAGAGAAAAAAGGAAAACAAATGACCTGGAAAAATACTCTTTTGCGAAAAGTAACAAAAATGACTTTTGGAAAAAGTCATCCAAATTATTTTTTTCTTCCTCTTTAGCATTGCTAAGTGATCTTGCATATACACATTTATGCAAGTGACAGCATAAAGTTATAGAAAAGAAAAATATTTTTTTCAGGACATGGCAAAATTTACAGGGTGATTATGCAATGATAAGACTGAGAATCACCTTGTGGTGAGATTTCCCAGTTAAAAAAATTCTAAGTAAAAATCCAGTTGGATCTGAATATATTAAAGGATGATTGGTAGAAAAAAAATGTATTCTGCAAAGGCTGGTATTTCAGCAATTCAGCCATATGAATTTTGCTTCACAGCAACTTATTCAACAAAATTTTGCTAGAAAACAGTGAAATGTTAGCTTTTTTTCTTAGAGATGACACTGTTTCATGTTGATCTACATGTCACCAAATTGAGCAAAAGGAACTCCATGACAGCAAACTCCAGTAATTTCATTCATTTCCTCAAATCACACTGCCCATCAATAGTATTTCATTTCTTCTGGTACCAGTGTGAACACTTAATTATAATGCTATTGAGATAAAACTAGAATAAATAGCAGAGTAACAGCTAAAACGTATCATATATTTGAATAGGCAAGCAAATTTAAAAAGGAATGAGATAAGGACAAGTTTGCTGTCTGGAAACCTACAAATACTGACCTTTTTTGTCAGATATTTCTTTATTATAGAGCAATAGTTGTTCTGGTGGCCAAGACAGAAAAAGAAATTTATTAGACTGACACCTTTTTTGAACAAGTTGAAGAAAAATGATCTCTTTTGAAAAGGGCAGCCTGGTTGCTTAACAGTGCAAAGAAATTTGAGAGAGATTTATTGTTATTATACTAACATTGAGTCTGGCTGCCATTTTATTCTCTTAAACAAATTACCTTGGTTTTGTTGTTTTTGTTTTAATATTTTCTAGACATTAGTCATTGCCCTCCCCAAAAAAGTTGCCAGTTGTTCAATAAACAGATGTACCTACTGACTTTGTTCAAAATCTGGGTCTACATTTCTTGTGTGTGTGTGTGTGTGTGTGTGTGTGTGTGTGTGTGTGTGTGTGTGCATGTATGAAATGCTCCATCTCAACGTAGAATGTTATATTTTGTGTTTTATTACTAACATACTGTACAAGTGAATGAAAAAATAGATACTTAATATGTTCCAGTGTTCTGTCATTTTTAAATGATTAGAATTTGGGGACTTCTTTGTTTCCTTTATGTTAAATTCCAATACTACACGAAATATGATTTCAGGAAAGCTAATATGCTTCAGATCTGTTCAAAGTCTATGAACAATGAAAGAAAGCATAGAATACTAGTGTAGCTTAAAATGTGTCCCACTATACAATGCATAATATTTAATTTCATCCAGTGAGGTTTAGCTGTGGAGAAGAGTCTGAGGAAATAAAAGACTTCTCCAGCTTAAGATATTGTGCAACAATGCAGAATTATCACTTTATTCAAAGGCATTGTTGAATGAGATTTAGAGCCTTGAACAGAGAAAGTAGGATAAACATGGTTTGATTGGAGCTGCAGAAATTGTACAAGTAAATTATAGAAGCTATTTCCCCTGAA
Organism: Thermophis baileyi; assembly: GCA_003457575.1. Classification (NCBI taxonomy): domain Eukaryota; kingdom Metazoa; phylum Chordata; class Lepidosauria; order Squamata; family Dipsadidae; genus Thermophis; species Thermophis baileyi. The sequence continues at coordinate 87,128 of QLTV01003132.1, read as the reverse complement.
CATTCCAGTCACATCTGATAGTAAATCTTCCTTACCTTGAATCTAAGAACAGAAAATTTATCTGTATTTTCTATGTACATAGGAGCATGAAGATATTATCTACATCATGAGACCTTAATTACCATGATGATATGAAAACTGGGGTACTTTCCTTTTCTCTCTTTCTTAAATGCAAATTTAGGAATGACATTACAATGAAATAGCCTTTCTGTAATCATACCATTGCTAGTTCCATACAACTTCTCTCTCCCACAATTGATTTTTTTATTTTTTGGCTTGCATCACCACCACTAACAAAGTGGAACTTAGTTGTTGCAAATCAATACTGCACTGCTAGAAGCCATTCTAAGAAACCTATTTTTTCATCTTGTCTAGAGTTATATTAATGCTTACATCAGTATATTCAATCCTTAATGTACCCATAAGAATGAAACAACATGCCCCTGTCTTAAAAGGCTGATTATTGAGCTTATGTACATGTGCCGTGATGCATAATTTGTGTTTTCTGCACACTAAATTGAGCACAACATCTGAGAAAATCAGTTTTCTGGAGATGGCCTTTTATGAAAGGCAACAAATTTAAAAATATTGGTTTCTGTAAATAAAGGTTGAAGGTTGAACTAAGATTCCCAGCTATTGAGTTTGCAAAATACTAAACTACAATGCCCATTAATAATTATTCAACACCACTACTGATGTCCAAGTTTCAAAGAACGCATCAACAAAGCACTTTGGCTTTTTAGTGCACAGTTAATGGTCAACATAATTTGTCATTCACATCTAATTTCACATCAGAGACAGCCTGTTGGTATTACTTTAGCAAATTACAACACAATTCTGCCCTAATAGCCACATCAAAACAAGTTCATTTTTTCCAATTTAGCTTCTACAAAAAGGCTTTGGAAGTATAGTTTTCCTATCAAGGGGTATGCTTTCTGAGGGTTTACTGTATATTACAGTGTAACTTTAATCATCTTTTTAGCTCAAGTATTATGTATATATTACAGAAGTGGGTTGCTGCTGGTTTGGACTGGTTCTTTAGAACCGGTAGCGGAAATTTACTGCCGCTCGCCGAACTGGCAGCGATGACCAGCGGTCCACACTCTCGAACCGGTCCTCTGGTCGCCGCAGCATGAAAAAATACCCTCTGCACATGCGCAAAGGCTTCTGCGCATGCGCAGAGGATCATTTCCAGGTGTTTTACAAGACGTGACGGGGGCCCGCATGCTCGGTTCGCTCTCGTGTGCAAAACGCACACTTCCGTCGTGATCAGAACCGGTAGGGAAGGTAAGTAGAACCCACCCCTGATATATTAACAGAAAAAAGATGATAAGGACATATATGTAAAACTGACTGAGTGAGTGATGGATGGCGATGTAAATGTAATTTTTTTTCTTGTTGCCCTCACTAAAATAAATTAATTTTTTAACAGAGCTCTGCCATCTCCATATCTAATTACAAGCGGGGCTTATTTCTAAAGAAACATGCATAGAATTGCATTATACAGCTTCTCTCATAACCTTGTTATGTGAATATTGGTCCTGAACAACAAGCACTTCCCTTCTGAAATTTTTGCTTATGTTCTTTGTGTGAAGAGGGCATTAGTATAGGGTATAAACCCACAAAAATAGATTAACTATGACAAATAAATGAAACGGGTACAGTCTGCCATCCCTACTGCTTTCAAGTAATTTTTATAATTGTTATGAAAGCTATTATTTGTTCTCCATCCCTGCTGAGTGGAGCCTTTGGTGCTATTTTGTAGGATTTTGTATCAACCGCTGATTACTGTTCTGCTTTAATAGGTTCTGAATTAAGCTGTATTATAGCTTCTCCTTTTATGATGAGACATTAATTGGGTTATGTTTTTGGAAGTTTGTTAGTTCTTTCAAATAGGCTTCAGCCACCTTGAGTTGGATGAGATGTGGGCTAGAACAGTTTCAAAATTAACAATACAAAAAACTTTCCTGGTGCAATATAACAAAATCTATGACAAAATGTAACTGTAATGATAATGTACTTTACAGAGCCGAGGTGGCGCAGTGGTTAGAGTGCAGCACTGCAGGCTACTTCAGCTGACTGCTAGCTGCAGTTCGGCGGTTCAAATCTCACCGGCTCAAGGTTGACTCAGCCTTCCATCCTTCTGAGGTGGGTAAAATGAGGACCCAGATTGTTGGGGGCAATATGCTGACTCTGTGAACCGCTTAGAGAGGGCTGTAAAGCACTATGAAGCGGTATATAAGTCTAAGTGCTATTGCTATTGCTATTGCTACTCCTACACATCCTTCTTTTCACTCTGACATATAGTATTGGAAATAAAAGAGTTCAAAACCTGTATGTTTCCAACATGTTAAATCATTTTTCTCTCTCTTCCTCTCTACTTCCCTACTTTTTCTTTTACAGCCTATACATAACCTACATACATTTCTATCCAGAAAGTTGTTTTGTGGCAGGTGCACTGATTAAGTACATCAGATTCCCGCTTGTATGGGGGATTAAGACAATGGAGATCCTTTTACCCTTCACATGCATGCATTGCACACATGCAGACCATTGGTAAGCAGATGAAATTAAATTAAACAGGAAAAGGTAGCTCATGCACAACAGAGTTCCATTTTCACCTTCTTCCATTACTTTCCTTGCACCAGCCTTTCTTCTAGCATCTTTAAATTTATTTAAATATAATCATCACCTCTGGAGATTTTACCAAACATTTTCCCTGATCCCTATATCTAATTACAACATTGTCATGGTACAGCATCTTTGCTGTTCAACAAGCTTTAACCTTTCTCATAAGAATAGTTTCACTATATTCGAGCAAGATTTAACCTAGATTGTCCCCAAATGGACATTTGTCATATTGGAGCTCTGCTACGAAGATGCGTGGGTAGAAGGCACCTTTGCATACGTCCAAGAGCATCTCTGCTGCCCTGAAACAGGGAAGCCTGATATTTGAGTTGCACAAATCCTAGATGCACAGTTTGCATTAATTGAAAATTAGTGCAGAGAAGAGCAACGAAGATTATTAGGGGACTGTATGCTAAAACATGTGAAGAATGGTTGCAGGAATTGGGTATGTCTAGTTTAGTCAAAAGAAGGACCAGAGGTGACATGACAGCAGTGTTCCAATGTTTGAGGGGCTGAGTTGGGGGTCAACCTAATATCCCCTGAAGACAGGACAAGAAGCAATGGATGAAAAACAATCAAGGAAAGAACCAACCTAGAACTAAGGAGAAATTTCCTGACAATTGGGGAATAATTAATCAGTGGAACAACTTGCCTCCAGAAGTTGTAGGTGCTCCAACACTGGAGGTTTTTCAGAAGAGATTGGACAATCATTTGTCTAAAATGGTGTAGGATTTCCTGCTTGAACAGGGGGTTGGACTAGAAGACCTCCAAGGTCCCTTCCAACTCTGTTATTCTATTATTCTGTTAAAGTAGCAATAAAGGTTCCTCAGTAATCAAGATTATCTGAAATGAAAATACTGCCACACACAAGTAGCAGCCTTGCTTGAAGTTAAATACCCTTTGTTACTGAAGCATTTCACATTTCCTTGAGAACTTCAGATACCACCACTTTTATAGCTACTTCTCGCTTATTTATTTGCACATTTAGAGCAGAAATTCTTTTATCGTGTTTTAATAGTTTTATCCTGCTGGTGAACTTGCAAAAAATATGTCTAGAGAGCAAGAAAGATTATTAATTAAAGGTGCCTATTAAATTATAATGTTTTGTAGCTATTGCTGCTTTGCCCTTTTATTTTTCAAAGTGGAAATTAACATTGTATTTCAAATGTCAAAAATCAATGCATGTAATACCTGATTGCCTGGTTATTAATGAAACAACTAGAAGGTAGAATCACATCAGCAGAAATATCTTAAAGGAAAGGCATCTTTCTTACTTACCCAAAGAAAATAAGTAAAAAAAAAAAAAGGACATTTTTGCTAGAGATTAGATTTTTTTTTTTAACATAACAAGATTTAGGGTCAAAATGGGAACTGTAAATGTTTACACATAGTAGCCACAAGAAACCCAAGACACATGGAAGGTATTTCAAATCCCATTTCCAGATGACAATTTTTGTTATACATGTGTTTATGTGTATATGTATAATATATGCACACAAACACATATACATATATTGGGAACAAGAATAGCTTTGAGGCAATGTTTTGCAATAGAGAATGCGGGGCAGAAGGAGGATTAAACCCAATTTATGTGCATCCTTATGTACACTAGAATCCTATAAAATCATACAGAGGCCCAAAAAAGTGATGAAGCTAGCAGAGATGACAAAATTGACTGTTTTAATTAGAGAAAATAAAATATTCAGTTTTGTTTCTTCTTGGAAACTGCTTCTGGACTTTGTTCTTGAGACAGAAAAAAAATGAACTTTTGATTTTCAGTTTTGCTAATTGACCTAGTTTGTTATTATGGAAATGGTTAGTAGTTCATAAAGTAAAAAGTTGAGACTATAATTCTATTTTGTACTTTATTGTGCTAAACAAAGTTGAAAGTCAATGCTTTTTTTCTTTCCCTCTTCGCTCTACACCTCTATTTCCTACTTCATTACTTTCCCTACAATTTTCCTATTATCTTTATTTTCATTTTAAAAAAAAGTATATAAAGAGGTAGGGAAATATCCATGTAGGGATCACAACAGATTTGTTTGCATTGCCAGCCAACTAACTAATCAAAACACTCTTCTCTCCCATAATTATTAGCTGTTTTTCAACTAAGATTTGGCATATGTCGCTTCCAGGCTTTTTCTTTCATGGTTGAATCCTTTTTTTCTGTCAAATTTTAACTTCTATTTGCTTTTGCCTTGTTTTGCATGGTGCACCAAGAAGTAGCCCACCAATTGTTCTGCCTTCTTTATCTGAGATGCTTAATCTGCGCCATTTGAAATGGACCTCTCTCTCACTTCTCCACTTCTGACTACGTATAATCAAATATGTTTCTCCACTTTCAAATGAAGAATGAGACTAAGAGGCTACCTACACCAATCAATTATAGTCTGCCTATTAGTGGAAACAAAAAATTAATATTGCTTTCAATTGACCTCAATCTTTGGCGACTACATGGGCACATCTGCATAGTTGTCTTGACAGTAATATTAAAGTGGTTTGTCATTGTGTGCTTGCAGGATACTTTTTTCTAGATTATAGCCCTAAATTCTAGATTATAGCCCTAAAATTTCTTTATAGACTCACATAAATACTAGCCAGATCTGACCTTGTCTAATCTTTCAGAATCACCCAAGATCAGCTATGTGCACCCATATGACATTAAAAAATCATAGGTGTGAGTAGACTTGTAACAACATAAGTTTAATGAATTATCAGTGAGAAATATCATATTTCTATTTCTGCAGATAAGTGCTCTAAATATGTGATGTAAGCATTTATAAGGAAAGACATCTATGGTGGTGATCAAAGTGTTAAATTCCTTTTTTGGGGTAGAGTTTAGCTAACTGTTTGTTCTTTTGCATTAGTCTAAAGGCACAAGAATCACTATATATTATGTATACAATATAATATGTAGTTGTTTCCCCAAATTGGGGATGGTATGAACACACATTTAAGAAAGTTACTGAGAGATGTAACAGTTAAAAATAGCATTATGAGCTAATTTTATTTGTCACATGCCAAGTTTAAACCTTCACTTTCTTCGCAGACTTCTTATCTGGGAGAAGTGTATGGTTGCATTAATTCTATGCTTGAGGCTCTTTTTTCTTTTAAGAGGAATGGCTAAATTAAGGATAGCTAAATGTTTAAAAATACCAAAGTATAACTGCTACATCATTTCAACAAGTGACAGTTTCATAATAAAACAAAATCTGGCAATTTCATATTATTCAGCTTCTACATAGTTCTACCATTTCAACGTACAGTTGTCGACTTGAGGCAAAGAAAATGATGGTCTTGTGTTCATTTCCAAAAAATTGTTTTCTTAAGATTTAACAGAAAACTTTGATCCCCTTTCCCATAATGCACCCCAAATCTTTCTTCTCAAAGACGAAACAGTTGTGATTTTGAAAATGAGGGCATAAATTGTTGGCTAGTTTCTTTTACAAAATTAATTTAAAAAAAATATTGTTGCTGCAGTAGTTATTATGAGGCAAGAGAGTAAGTTTATCATGTACCATAAATAACAGTACCTTTTACAGAAAAGACAGCTAACACATGGGCTAATGAAAATTATTCATATCTCTTCTTTCATCTGACAATGAAATTTGAAGGCCTGTCATTATGTCCCTTGTTTGGGTAATGTGGTTGGCCAGCCTAACTTGTAAACTCATATATGTTAACATCTTACATATAAAGCAGTTCATCAGAAGGTGGGAAATTGCAATCATCCATTCTTATATGATCAGGATATTTTAGAACACTGCTTTCTACCACATTGGTTAATGAGGTATGTAACAAGTCCATCAACTGTACTATTTCATATAACAGATCAGATCTTGACTGTGTAGGTCAGGGGTGTCAAACTGGCGGGCCGCGGGCCGGATGCCTCATGTGCAGGCCACGCCCACCCATGCCCACCCCTTTGCAAAACATCACATAATGGCAACGTGACACTGCGAGTTTGACACCCATGGTGTAGGTGGTAGAATAATCTCCAAGGTACATATTTTAAGCCCATCCTTCAATTTCCTCCTTTTGTAAATATACACTGCACACAACCAAATACTTATGATAAAACAAAATTAATTTCACTACCAAGAAAAGGAACAATAATTTGAAACATGAAGATAATTTCAGGGTGACCTCAATGTACTTTGCTGGGAGGTGCAATTTTACAGAGTTGCTTCACCAGCACTGCAGCTGATAGGAACCATTAAGATTTAACCAATCCATGCAGAACATTCAAAATCTAGTAGCATTGTGTATTAATCAAGGCAGAAAATTAACTGGCAGCTTCTTCATTCCATAGCCTGCTTTTAAGACAATAAGAGCTGACAGAAAAATCACACATTTATGATGGTGGCTTTTTCATCTGAAAAACTTAACACAAAGGCTTGCTCTGCTGAAAGCCAAACATGTGTTTAATGAAGCTTCCCTTTAAAGCAAACTGACTTATATAGGAAATAAAAAAATGAGGATTTGTAGAAACACAGAATGATATTTTACACACACACACACACACACACACACACACACACACACACTCACTCCTGTTTGCATCAAGGGAGGAAAAAAAAGACACATCCAAAATGATAGGGAGAAGCAGTCAGAAGGGATTAGAAAGCAGAATATTCCACTCTGCCTCTTGCTTTGCCATAGTGGGTTGCTTAAAAGGCAAGAATGTTCTAAAAACAGATGGCAGCAGATCTCTCCTCCGGCACTCAGCTCTGACCTGGTTTCTCATTCAAGGATGAAGAGCTATATATGCTTTAGCCCATTACTCCTCTGAAGTAAAGTGGAGAACCAATGTCCTTCAAACACCAAAGCTTTAGGCATCCTTTAGCTCCCTGCCCTGATGAGCTAAAATGAACTTAAGTATTCCAATGCAACCTCATATACAAATTTATATTGTTCCTGAAAGAGATAGAAGAAGAACACAGTGATAAATCAAGATAATATTCAGGTGACTCATTCTTTCAATCCACTCTACTTTAATATCACATTTAGATTCCCAAATCTCCCAAAATACAGGGTTCCAAATTTGCATTCAGTGCTCCATGTGACTCTTAGAATATTATTGTTCCATTTCATCAAATTGCTAAGGTAGAAGAATATGGGCAATATTACAAGTAGCAATTTAGAGTACAGCACAATCAGCTTGAAATGTCTTTGACCATTCACATCAAATAAATGCATTGTTTTAAAAAATCAAATGCAAAAAAGAGATTTTTTTAAAAAAAGACAAATACATAAATATTGCTACACCATAGAAACTGCACTTTCCCTGCTTTTCTAAAGATGAAAAGTTAGAAAACTAAATATAATTCTCAAGGAAGAAGTTTTAATAAATTGAGACTGATCTAGGAGATTCATATATCTAATGAATAACTTTCTGTAAAAGTAGAGCACTTCAAAAGTGCTTCTCCTGCAGCTTGTACTATATGGAAAGCTTCAACATATCTGGACAACTTAGTATCTGCAGAAGTAGTTTCTCAAAAATGCCCTCTAAGTCAGAGATTCCCAAACTTCCTCAGTTCATAGCACTGTGAAGTACTTTAGTGTGTCAGTAATTTTTCATGGAATGCCATTGTGCCACTGGAGTGCCAGTGAACAATTGGGAATCACACATTTCAAGCTGTAAGTTATTTAAAGCTTTAAAGATTAACCCAATTTAGTATCTTAAATTGTGCTTACAAAACAATCAAACTCTAGTGCAGATTTTTAGTATTATCAACATATGATCCAGTATCTTACATTGATATCCTAAGAGCCGAGGTGGCGCAGTGGTTAGAGTGCAGCACTGCAGGCTACTTCAGCTGACTGCTAGCTGCAGTTCAGCGGTTCAAATCTCACCGGCTCAAGGTTGACTCAGCCTTCCATCCTTCTGAGGTGGGTAAAATGAGGACCCAGATTGTTGGGGGCAATATGCTAACTCTGTAAAACCGCTTAGAGAGGGCTGTAAAGCACTATGAAGCGGTATATAAGTCTAACTGCTATTGCTACTGCTATCCTAATTTGACTGAGTTGAGGTTTGAGATTAACAGATTAACAGAGTTGGAAGGGACCTTGCAGGACATCTAGTCCAACCCCCTGCCCAAGCAGGAGACCCTACATCTGCCTCTACCTAGGATCTTTTACAGGGTACCCTCACATGAGCAATAATTAAGTTGCAATATGTGTATATGTGTCCATGTAAGAAATTCTATATTATTTGCTAGTTACCTTATTCCTACTGAAATTAATGGATATAGCCCAACTACGATTAAGTAATTCAAGAGTGAGGGGGGAGGGGGAAATCCACAGGCAACAAATGGACATGTTTTCTTTCAAGAGCCAGGATAAAGGGTGCCCAAAATATATGTCCACTTTATTCATTGCTATCATAATGTTTCTATTAATACATCCTCTGAACAGCCATCCAGAAGAAAGACAATTGTTCAATTTTATTTAAAGTAGTTAAGACACCTATACTTGACCCTGTTGATTTAAAAATTATAGGCCAGTACCAAATGAACTATTTTAGGCTAGGCTTCACCAATATATTGAAGCTATCATTCTGTCATCTCTCAGATCTCTCATTATGTCATCTCATATAAAGCAAGCAGGTAAAATACTCAAGTCATCTGACTAAGGCTGGTTGAGGCTGAGATTAAAATGAAGATGCTGGCTTGACAGTTGGATTCAACTTTGTTTGGAAGTTGTTGTATTCCCCCAGAAAGAACCCAAACATTTTCCCTGACCTTATGTTGTCCCTGGATTCTTAGATGATGATAATATCTGCCCACTGTGCCTCCAGTGACCTTTCCATAACTAATCCATGTCTTAATTACATCACATTTCAGGCAAAATATCTGAAAGCTTCCATTGTTCCAAAATACAAGTGGTTATATTCAGCAGTGGGTTGCTCCCAGTTCGGGAGGCTCTGCCCACCCGCCCGGGACGCTTCTGTGCATGCGCAGAAGCATCTCGCGCACACGCACAAGCGAACCGGTAGCGACGGGATTTACAACCCACTACTGGTTATATTAGATGATATGAGAGTAATACGAAAAGTCTTACATTTGCTACTAATGTTTTTTTCAGAGTTAGTTCTAAGGAAATATTTAAACTTTAAACTCTGACTTACTTATGGTCTCTCTATGTAAAGTCCCATAACTTTTTATAAATCTATCCAGAAATCTGTTACTCTGGCATAAAGGACTTTTTCTTATATCACTCTCAAATAAGGGGATATATTTCCCTATTTTATATTGTTTTAATATTTGATATTATTTAAATTATTTATATTTTATTCTTTCACTATGGTTAAAATTGGCTGAGGGTTTTTTTTGCATGTTTTTAGTTTTTTTTCTTTTTCACCCTTAAATGGACAGGTAAGCAGTACTGTATTAGGGTTATTAAGTAAATAAACACAGCACATAAATTACCACTGGACATAATCTTAGAATGTAGAATATATTATTTAAAATCTCAACAAGAAAACACATAAACACCACCTTCAAAGATCTGTGTGTCTGTGGGGCAGTATGTCTGCTGTGTGCGTACTTGCCCATAGATTCAACTTATCTCACATCATTTTCTCTATACAGGAGAGATAACATCAAAGGTCACATGTAGAACACTGAAGGTTTCTATTTTGCACCCAGAGTTTAAAAACAATTCTGAACAGAGTTTCACAGACTTTGAGTAAGTAGACTGGAAATCTTTCAAAGCAATTCTTAAAACAGCCCCACCTTTCATTCAGGCTCACCTGGAAGCTTGAAAAGCTTTATAGAATAATAGAGAAGTGCTCTGCTTGTACAAGGTTAAAAAAAAAAGCCATCTTCTGAATTTTTGTCGAAGTGTGCGAAACCCCACTTTGTTTAGGGGTTTCTGAATACTGAATTAAATGGATTTTATTTTAATAGGTTTTATTAGCTATGGATAGATGCTGTTTGCCCGCCTTTCAAAACAAAAGCAATTGAAATCTACTTTAAAATAAGTGTTCCTTAGGAGTTTTCTAAGTACATAATGCAGCTTCTGCTATTATCTGAATAATACATCAAATCCAAAATGGATGCTTAGAAACAAAAAGAGACTGTGAATATTTTATTTCAAGGAACAAGAAGCAATCAACCTATTATGCTTACCAATGTCTCCACCATGTTGGACTTGTTGTTCCGTAAGGTTTTCACTATGTGAAATACATCAATGATATTTTGCTGCTGGATCATTTCACACACACTACATATGGCACAGAAGGTGCCACTGCGGCCACCGCCATTCCTAGCATAAACAATAAGAGCTGCTTTAGGAAATTACATTTTTTCATAACAGAAGAGTACTTCAAGGAAATCTAAGAGATCTACCCAAATGCAAGACTACCAATTACATGTAACACAGCGGTGAAATCTACTTAACTTCCCTACCGGTTTGGAAGCGTGCGCGCGTGCCCTTGCACACTCTTTTTCACCCTCTGCGCATGCGCAGAATGCTTTGCGCATGCGCAGAGGGTTAAAAACAAGTAAATGGCGCCATCCGGATGGGTGGGCGGAGCCTCACGCTGCTGCCGCTACTGGTTCTCCGAACCATCGGCGGCCGCCGCTACCTGTATGCCCGACCGGGCCGAACCGGTAGCATTTCACCCTTGATGTAACAGCCATATATACAATTTACTTGCATGAATGTTTTTCATAAAAATAGTTCAATGACATTAAATTCAGAACAGAAACAGCAGACATAGTAGCATTCTAATTTTTCTTGTTGGGACACACAATATAAGTTCTATCATATCATATCTCATATAGAGCCGAGGTGGCGCAGTGGTTAGAGTGCAGTACTGCAGGCTACTTCAGCTGACTGCTAGCTGCAGTTCAGCGGTTCAAATCTCACCGGCTCAAGGTTGACTCAACCTTCCATCCTTCCGAGGTGGGTAAAATGAGGACCCAGATTGTTGGGGGCAATATGCTGACTCTGTGAACCGCTTAGAGAGGGCTGTAAAGCACTATAAAGCAGTATATAAGTCTAAGTGCTATTGCTATTGCTATACCAAGTATTAATGTGTGATACTTCTGGACCATATAATTAATAAGAATAGGTTATCATCAATATTTGACATCCTTGGATAACTGGAACTTTCACTTTCTTTTGCCAGCTAAACATTCCAATCAGTATTCATACTCTACATGCTGATTTAGCCAGCATTCAACATTTCTCAGTGATCTAGAGAAACACTAGACTCATCCATCTGACATCACAACATAAATATTCTCGGACTTATGAATGGAGAAGGGGAGTAGCTTAAAATGACAATTGAACCAGAGTCATTGAGAGCCAGGCTTAATGATAACAAACAAACAAACAACATATTGATTTTTAGCTCTATAATACTATAATGCTGTATTAAGCAGACATTTGGATCTTCAGGTTTTCTTTAATTATGTGTATCAAACAGTACAGGGTAATCCATCAAAGTGACCAAGTTTGCAATGCTTCTCCTTCTTTTCAGACAGGCAATCCAGACTTAATACAGAAAACAAGGATGCAGAAATGCTTACAGGCAATGAACCACAGTCCGTCCATCTCGCCCATCATATTGCTCCTGCCACTTTTCCAACCGCCTGACCACTTTCAGGAGAGAGCGCTTAGAAGGAGGAGTGTCTCTATATGCTGGCCAGCCAATATACTGCAAGTGTTGAACAATACGGTACCCATCTTGTGGCTAAAGAAAAGAATGCAGATTGGTTGAATCTTGAAAAGGAAGGTATGGATGCTTCTATATACCCCCAGAAGAACATGTGTTATATTCTAAGAACTTTGAAAGAAGATTTCTCATTCATTTTGGTTGCAGGAATTGGGGAATATTTTCAGAAGTGTTTATCTCAGCTGGCCTTTTAATGAGCATACATATTAGAAAATTCTTCAGTTATAACAGAAAAAATTAAGGAAATACTTTTCCTGCTTCAGAGTGGAAACCAATGAGCCATGTTAAGTAAGCCTTTTGTAAGCATCGTCTAGAAATATACTACATAGACTCAGTTACTAGTAACTAGCAGAACCTGTAAGTTCTCTCTTGAATGTGATGAGCACATTTGGGGACAATGTCAACTCTAGAATAAAAAAGTTATTTTCTTTTAAAAATGGAAAGGGAAAATCATTTTTAATTAACAGACAATAATGGTATTCAGCTAATTACTTCAAAAGATTGAATATCAAGGGCATATTTAGAATTGACACTGCAATTATTTTCTAAAACCACTATAAAGAAAATTGTAGCTGATAAATAATCTGACTCTTCGGTCTACCTTTGCAGGCACCATTATACTTACAAGTGATAGGTTAAAGGGGATATTTAATACCATATCTGTTATTAGAGCAATTCTATCAATGTTTTTTAGCAGAATATAAATAGGGTGATGAAAGAGGACTGCCAAATGGGATATGTTGAAACCATGTTAGCCTTTCTCTTTTATTTATACAGGTAGTTCTCAACTTACAACAGTTTGTTTAGTGACAGTTCAAAGTTACAACAGCACTGAAAAAAGTGATTTATTATTGTTTTTCACAGATATGACCTTTGAAGCATCGCCATGATCATGTGATTCAGATGCTTGGCAACTGGTTCATATTTATGGCCATTGTAGTGTCCCAGGGTCATGTGATCATTTTTTGTGACCTTCTGACCAGCAAAATCAATAGGGAAGCCAGATTCACTTAACAACCAGTTTATTAACTTAACCACTGCAGTGATTCACTTAACAACTGTGGCAATAGATGTAAAATGGGGCAAAACTCACTTAACAAATATCTCACTTAACAGTAGAAATTTTGGACTCAATTGTGGTCGTAAGTCGAGGAATACCTGTATTAGCTGACTGCCCATATTAGAGGAAGCTATGTACAATTGCCAATGTATACTAAAATTTACGATGATATATTCTTGAATGTATAATCCTAGATTGGGTATTTCCTTGACCTTTCTTATGCAAAACCTGGATTCATATCTGCCATCCTGTTCTAGTCTATTACATGCTTCAAAAATTCAAGTTCAAGGATAAATGGAGAACAGCTAGGAGAGATAAGATATAGCATAAAAAACAAGGCAGGAATTAGGAAATAAGCACCCATTATTGAAATATTAGCCAATACTGCAATTGATAGGGGTCTAAAATTATACAAGCAAGATAATAAGTAAAGAGGGAAGATCATTCTAGCATCTTGTAGAATGATAAAGTATAAATTGATTAATAAGTAACAAACAGAATGGAACAAAATAACTATTTTGGCTTCATTTCCTATAACTGACCCCTTTCAATAACCCTAACTTGTCTGATATTCTATGGTCAAAAGAGACAGGCCGGCCGGCCGAAGAACTGTAACAATATGATCATCCCATCTACATTATCCCAAGGCATCCTGATATAATATAATATAATATATTATCCCATCCTAATTAATATCTGCAGAATGAATATTGATAGAAAATTATTTGACTTCTATTTACCCTTGCCATGTTGCAGATCCGAAATATCCGATTAATAATATCCTCATCTATGTCAGCAGAAACAAATTCCACTTGGATTGGCCCATAACAGCAAGATGTCTTCTCTGGCCAGTACTGCATACAAAGCTGATCATAACAAAAGGAAAACAAACACAAATCAGAAGGGAAAAAAGGAGAAATGCAAAACACCAATTTTCACAGAAAATCTTAGAATGTTCATTTCTATTAAAAGACACCTTGAACACGCTCTGTATACAACATAAAATATTAATGACAAATACAGAGGAAATCATTCTCTTGATCCCCAGTCCTAGTTTTGCAAATTATTGTTCACATTTATATTTCACTAGCCTAAACTCTTGTTTAATGATGGGAATTATTATCAGAGCTGGCCAAACTATTTATTAAAGGAATCAGATTAATGCATTTATCCATGTTGTCACCCTGAAGCTGGCCTGGCCGAAGCCATCTTGGAGCTTCAGCACTGCCATACTAGAGCTGAGGGATAGGGAGGGAGGATTAGAGATCACTGGGGCTGTGTAGCCAAAATAAAATACTTTCTCTTAGGAACCAAGGACATTCTCACACCTGGCTGGAGGAAGGAGTGATGTCACCAGACCAGTGAGAGGTGGTATTTAGCCAGTTCAGACTGGTTCGGGTGAGCCGGTCAAGAACATTTTGAGTAGTTCGGAGAACCGGCAAATACCACCTCTGCCTGGCCCCGCTCCCACCAGGGAATCGAGATTTTGCAGTACCCTTCCCCTGGAGGGGGGAGTGAATAGAGATTTTGTAGTATCCTTCCCCTGGAGTGGGGAGGGAATGGAGATTTTGCAGTATCCTTCCCCTGCCATGCCCACCAAGCCCCACCCACGGGACCAG
>QLTV01003132.1:10450-72093 GCA_003457575.1 Thermophis baileyi | reverse complement strand
GCCCGCTTGCCGGCTTGCCGCTCACCCCGCCTGCCTGCTCACCGTTCACCCCGCCCACCCACTCACCCCACCCCATTCCACCCCACCCTATATATCTTGCCTTTGCCACGCGGCCCAGCTAATCTCCGTGCCTCGCCTCCGTGCCTTGCCCGCTCTGCTCACCAAAGGTAAGATGCCGCCTGCTCGCCTTTCGCCTCAGGTCAGGGCCCAGGGATGCCCCATTCCCTGGCTCTGGCCTTGCCCCAGAGCCTCCCCCCACTCGTCATTCGCCTCGGCTGGGTTGGGGTACGCACCATTGTCCCGCTCCAGCCTTGCTCCGGAGCCTCCGCCTGCTCGCCATTTGCCTCGGCCAGGTTGGGGAACACGCCATTCCCCCACTCCGGCCTTGCCATGGGCCTCCGCCTGCATCCCTCCGTCCCCCTCTGGCCTCAAACTACGCCCCCCCCCGGGCCAAAGCAATTTATTCAGCCTGCAGCCTGCCGCGCTAGGTCGAAGGGCCATGGGGGGTGGCATGGGCACAGGAGGGCCGAAGCGGTTTGGGAATGGACTGGATGGTTCTTCTTACCTGTAAGAAGTCCCATCTGGAAAGCGCTGCAGCGGAGATCTTGCAGCTGCTTCTTCCGTCCCTTGCCGAGCCTCGGTCGCTCGTGGAGATGCTCCATGTGCTCTCTGGGTCGGCAGCTGCTTCTCTCCACTCTGCTCTTGCTGGGACAGCATCTTGTGCAATTTAGCAGCTGTGAGCAGCCGCTTTCCTCTAAGTCCCATCCGGAAAGCGCTGCAGCACAGAGAAGCAGCAGCCACGTTGAATGATGTTTCTCTCAGGGGCAGTGCTTTCCAGATGGGACTTACAGGAAAGTGGCGGTTCACAGATGCTAAATTGCACAAGACGCACTCCCAGCAGTGCGGAGAGAAGCAGCCACTGCCCTGGAGAGCAGAGATGGAGGCGAGCAGGCCCCGAATGTTGTACTCTGACAATATAGGTTTGAATTTGAATTTGAAAGGCTGCTCGGTCGAGCCTTGCCACATGGCGGAAGCCGCGTATGCATGGAAGTCATGCACGTGCACATGCGCAGAAGCCGTGCATGCACGTGCATGTGCAGAAGCCGTGCGCACACATGCGCAGAAGCCATGTGCGTGCGCATGCACACACTCACATTTTCACCCTTCAGAGTCGGTTTTCACCAGATATGTGCCAATATGATATTTCCAATAAAGCTATTCTTTGAGGAATCTACCTGCCCCGGAGTCTTTGCTTGCGATGGATCTATTACTTGGAACCCTGACACATGTATTGAACGTGGGTCGAATAGTAAATAATTAATTTAGTATTGTAAATATTATGATATTTGTTTATGTTAAAATATAAAAAATATGTTAAAGAATTATACTTAAATGTATAAATGGAAAAGAATATTTAATAGCAATAGCAATAGCACTTAGACTTATATACCGCTTCATAGTGCTTTACAGCCCTCTCTAAGCGGTTTACAGAGTTAGCATATTGCCCCCAACAATCTGGGTCCTCATTTTACCCACCTCAGAAGGATGGAAGGCTGAGTCAACCTTGAGCCGGTGAGATTTGAACCGCCGAACTGCAGCTAGCAGTCAGCTGAAGTAGCCTGCAGTGCTGCACTCTAACCACTGCGCCACCTCGGCTCATATAGTTTCATATTTAATATTATATTCATATAGTTAGTTTCATATTTAAGCATGAAACTAACGTCAATACAAGTTGCTATAATATAACCCTAGAGGTTACGTATTGTTTTTGTGTATTGTGTTGTTTTCTTTGTGTATTTTATATGTGTATTGTTCTATGTTGTTTTTAAATGTAAATAACTCAATAAAAATTATTTTTCAAAAAAAAATGCTTGATCCATACATACTTATTTCTTAAACAATCCACCTACCTGGGCAGCATCCATTTCATTCAGCATCACAACAGAAGAACAGTTGTAATCAAACACTAGCCTCCAGAAATCAGCTCCAGTGTTGGGCAATGGATGCTGAGTAACTATAAAGGCAGCAGGTTGCTTGTGGCTCTAAAGGTAGAAAAAAACAATGGGGGAAAAGGATTCACATTAGTGACAAAAACCAGTTATTGTTTATTGAGAAGCATATTACACCTGGGAGCCTATGGACAGGCAAACAGATTAACATAAACAGATTATACAAATCACACCTCATACTCTGTTTTTGCCACCCCATTGAATAGAAACAGCCTGCATAATAAGGTTTTATTTCATTAGGGAGGAAGCATAGGAACAAGAATTATCCCTTTTGCATAACAATTAGAATAAATGACTCAACGTGCCAGCTGGAAGCAAGACTTTTCCTAAGGAAATCAATAATGGGGAAGCTGGAATCTGATAAATTAAGTTGACACAACAAGCTTCTCAACCTAAACAAGTATTTCTTCCTTTTTAAGAGCTTAGCCTAAAAAAAAAATGCCTTTAAACCTCTAAAAGTTGGAATGTATCAATTATATTTCAGACACATTTTCCCTAAGCATTTATCTTAGGTAGATGTTAATGCTTAGATGGGAAATCCACCTGGGAATTTTAGAGCTGCTGGCTAGACTGGAGAATAAAACAAAAACAAGAACCAGAAGAAGGCAATGGGAAACTATTGCCATAACATTGCCAAGAAAACTGAATGGATGCACTCATCTAGAGTTGAGGTCAACTCAAGATCATATTTATATTTAATTCAGTTAATTGTATTAGTGATTGATAGAGCAGCACATTTATCCCAAAGGAAGATGAGTCTGAATTTCAGATAATTTTATCTCTTAGACAGAAAATCATAGAAAAAGTACATTAATTGGTGGGCCCCACTGCTTGTGGGATTCTTTCACATGAATAATAGTGGCTGTATCCAAACAGGATGGGAACTTTGCATTGTCCCCATATATAAAAAGGAGTTAAGGAAAATTCCCCCAAAATTATAGGCCCAAAAGTAGTATCAATACAGTGAGTAAAATTAAAAATATTTATCTAATTCTAAAACATTACAATTGAAAAAAAATATTTGCCAACATTTCTTCTTTTATACAACAGTAAAATTCTAGAAGTCAACTACTGATTTTCATTAATCTAGTGACAAATATTTGGCCCAGAAGGGCAGATCCTGCTATTTACATTGCCATTAGCATCCCTCAAATTTAAAAATCCCAAGTTATGCCTGCGCTTTAGAGTGTAAGAAAATACTGGCATAAAAAGGAGATTACACATTTAAAGTATTATTGCGTTTTGCCTACAGCTTACCATTTAAATGAATAAACAATCCCTTCTGAACATCTGTAGAATAAACATGGATTAGGATTTGGGATAAGCCTAAAAAGGAGATATCCATCTCCTTAAAGCAGTTTAGCTAGCATTCTGAGAGGTACTTAAAAATAGTCCAGAGACCCAAACAAATCAGGATCCATGCTGAGGTAGTGCCAGTCATTTCTTATGAGACTCTTACAGTGGGGAACAGAAAATCCAAACCCTTGTTAACCTGCACCTGAATAGCAAAGCTTGGCAGAATGTAAAAAACATATTAAAAAAAATAAGAATTGCTATGAAGAAAGAAACACCCAGAAATCAATCAGCATATTTTTTTAAAAAAAATCCAAATTATCCAGGAACTTTCCCTCATCTACATCAGGGGTGTCAAACTCAAGGCCCACGGGCCGTATCCAGCCCATGGGGTGCTTAGATCTAGCCCGCGGGGCCGCCCTGGAAATAGCGAAGGACCGGCCCATGGTGCCTCTGCCAGCAAAAATGGAGCTTGAGAGGGCCATGCACAGCCTTCTGGAGCTCCGTTTTCCCTGGCAGAGCGCTCAGGCCACAACAGGTGGCCCCGACACGAGTGACATCGAGGTGGCCACACCCAGCCAGCCCCCTGAGGTCAAACACAAACCTGATGTGGCCCTCAATGAAATTGA
This sequence comes from Thermophis baileyi, assembly GCA_003457575.1. Taxonomy (NCBI): domain Eukaryota; kingdom Metazoa; phylum Chordata; class Lepidosauria; order Squamata; family Dipsadidae; genus Thermophis; species Thermophis baileyi. Next base: position 68,162 of record QLTV01003132.1, on the reverse strand, counting down.
ATTTGACACCCCTGATCTACATCAAAGTAACAAAAGTGGATAGAGGTATCAGAAATAATACTCCCCAGATCCTGAGCTTCTTGTCTTACTCAAGACTTAAATGTACATCAGCAGAAGATTCCTCCTTGAAATGCTCTTTGAAAGTCCTGCTTTTTAGAGCACACTGTCACTATACCAGTGAGGCAAGAGAACAAGTCATCACTAGAGGGACACCAAAATGCAGGCATGTGCTCCAAGAGGTACATCCAACATTCCTTTTTCTATTACCCAAGCAACTTCCAAGATAGGCATCCATATAGGCAAAGAACCAGCATTCTTTCTTCAATTTTCATATCTAATGGTATTTATCCTGCCTGGGATGGTTTTAATGAAAAAAATCCTATGTTTTAAAATAATGTAATATTTTTGTTTATTTAAGGGACAGAATAACACTTGGAGATATAGCTATGTATGATTGATTTCTTTTTTTACAGTTAGAGATTTTATAGCAATGAAATCATCATGTTGGTGTGTGTCCTGAATACAGTATATATGATACAACTTATATGGCTACAGAGTTAGGCACTTATAAATGCAAGCCACATCTGAAATCAAGGTAGGTAGGTCAGAAAGAAGGCATGTAGCATGAGAAACCCTTCAGCATTTACTGTGGAATTTGTTTCTATGTAGAATATTTGTAAAGATAAACCAAAACAAAAACACCCCCAACAGTTTTATTGCTGGCAGCTGCTCAAAGTTAGACACAGAAGGTTTGTTTAAAAAAAAACAAAACAGCTTTTGCTTAGTGAAGCAGTAAAGGGCACTGTGCACTCAACTGTTAGATAACAGATGCATACTTGCTATCACAATGCCTGTGAGTCACTCTGACAAGATTACATACTGCAGCTGAAGGTATTTATTTATTTAAATTGTGAAACATGCAAACCTTAGATTTTATAGCAAAGGTGCTCACTTGTAATCATAACTGAGTGTATGTTAAATAATAAAGAAGAGAAAGAAGGAAAAATATGGGATTACATTTTGGATTTCTTTCTTTCAAAGTCAGATTCAAAGAGTTATAACAATTGTAACCCAAACAGCTGAATACAGACACTGAATCTAGAGTAAATATATACTATATAAGGAAATACATATCAAGGGCATTCCCCACCTCTTATGATGTGTCATTTTGTAATTAATGTATGGGAGATATCCTTCCCATATCCTGCTCTTAAAAGTGATTCATTTATAGGATGAAAGAAATATCACACTGAAACAGGTCATTTTCAGCTAAAATTGATAGAATCAGATTATTTTCATTTGAATTCATTTTTTTTAATATGTGTTCAGTCATAAAGTCAATCCTTGCCCAATTTCTAAATTTTCACTTTGAAAAAGGCTTGATAATTCTTACATATATTTGATTTTGTAATTTTGATCTCAAATTCCCTTCCAGCCATGGCAATCACTCTTTCTTCAGCCCGACTGATCAAACAGGATAAAAGTGAGATGCAATGTATTTATACCTTTTTCAGATTTTTTTGGAAAAAGCGGGGATACAAATGTGATAGAAAGACAATAGTGCTTCAAGTTATTCAGTTTTATTCTGTTTCACATTTTTTAAAAAGAGCTTTACTTACATCCATGAGTGCAGCATTAATATAGTTGCTTGATTCTCCATCAACAGAAATAAGAAAAGGGAGGCACCGATCCAAAGGAAGTACATCCATGCAGCGATTCTTATCATGATTCCTTGGCAAAAGTCCAATGCTGCAATCTTCTGGACGTACTCGAGGAGTAACAATATTAAGGGTCTGTATTTGGAGCAAAACCAGGGACCGGTTAATATTAAACTTTCTAAAGATGTGACTTTATGTCCTACTCGTCTTGTCCACTCACCAAGTGTCTACTGAAAATGCTGCCCAAGAAGGAGTCCCAATTAGAATTAACTAGGTCTGGAGCCCCAGTACAATGTATTTTGTCCCCCATTACAATCTTTACAAACCTCTCTGATCACTTTAAACATAGTTTAGAAACGTATTTTTATAAGCTAGCATTTCCTTCCTGAATTATACATGTTGTCAGGTATCAATGGCTGTTTTAACAATGTGAAGTAAAGTTTTATTGTTATTTTTTTGTTTGTGTTAAATAATAGTTTTATTATTACTGAGCTGTGGTGGCGCAGTGGTTAGAATGTAGTATTGCAGGCTAACTCTGCCAACTGCCAGAAGTTCGATCCTGACCAGCTCAAGGTTGACTCAGCCTCTCATCCATATGAGGTCGATAAAATTGTTGGGGGCAATATGCTGCCTCTGTGAACTGCTTAGAGAGGGCTGTAAAGCACTGTGAAGTGGTATATAAATCTAACTGCTATTGCTATTACTAATATTGCTATTAAAGTTGTATATTGCATCAGGCCATCTTTTCTGAGAATATATGGGTTCAAAAATGAAAAACAACTACTGTATTCTTTTCAATAGTAGGTAGTCTAAATTCTTAAGTCCTTTGAAAATGTGAGTTTATAAAAACACTCATACAAGTATACAGGAAGAGGCAGGGAGAATCCAGAACTTTTCTAGTGGCTGATGATTTCAGTAATCAAAACTGGAATTATAAAATACAGATTTTTGAATAATTTTCTTTGCTTTATAATTTGTTTAAAGACAATTCAAGTTGTTAAAAATTTGAATAATGTGGTCAAGAAAATTGCATCTAGTATATAACATCAAACTATCACTTTTGACCATCTAAGGATTCTTTCTTCTGGCCATGATAAAATTCTTACCTCCAATCTTCAGGTGGCAGAAATGATGCCCTTTTCTGCCTCAGTAACAAGGCCGGGGAGTTGTACTACCTTATAGATTTATTACATGACAAGTTAAGAAAAGTGATTTGCTTTGTTTCTACTCCCCCCAAATGTCACCAGCTATCAGGGGGGAAAATCATTCATTAATCACTCTCCCTAACCTGGGCAGGGGCTAGAAAAATTAAGAATGTTATGTGATATGAGAGATTTGAAGTCAAGATCTCCTATGCTATTTCTCATATGTATGGAAGCTAAGACGGTGGGAAAGGTTTTGGGGGGTGACCATTCTTTCTCTTTTCCTGAATTCTGAATTTATCTTCCTGCTGCTGCTTTTTTTTTTTTTATAGAAAATCCTGTCCTGATGATTGCACAAAGATTCAATAACAAGTGGACACTGGGGGATGTTTAGCCAAGTAGACAATAGGTTTTAAAAGAGGCACTAAAAAAAGTTAAGAAGGACGTAAAAAGAACAGCATCTCCAGCATCCTACTTCCAGATAAGCAGGGATTAGCACCAAACAAACAGCCAAGCAGAAAACAATACTCTAATCAAGAAACTACCAAGGAGAAAAACCACACCCCCACCAACGCTGGCAGGGAAACATACTGTATATAAACAGGAAACAAAGCCCATATTCACTAGCACTGATGATGTATAGTGTCTGATGACTAGGAGCTCCTGAGCCTTTTCTTTGATAAAGAAGGGACCTGAGAAGAGCACAGGTTCACAAAGTCAATCACATGCAATCTATGTGCAAATATATAAAAATATGGTAAATGAGCATGGTTTTGGCACTGTTGTACAATTGCAAAAGTCCACTTTACATAGCAGCAGCCCCACATCAGTCTTGCAGAAGCGGTAGAAACTCCCATTGCTGTTTCTGCACATGGAGTAAAATCCCATGAATTAAAAACCAGAACCTTCCACCACTTTGCAAAAGGGGGAGATCTATTCCCTATGCTTCTGCAATGTCAAAAATCAGAATAGTAATTGAGGTGGGAGTCTGGGAATTAAAGAAGAGGGGTATGCCTGTATCAGCCTGAAATGTCTAATATCTGTCCAGCTAAATCCAAACTCTACAGGTCACCCAACATGAGCAGTGAAGTGTCCTATTTTTTACATCGTGCAACTGCCACCTCTTGCAACTGCGTTTCAGGGGGAAAAATACTTTTATTATGGGTACAGTTAAGGACAATTAAGCCTGTATTACCATTGGCTGAAGAGAAGATGAAGGCAACTTCATGGCAACATGGTAGAAAAAGATGTTGCCACTGCATCTTTATACAGTAGTTAAATACAACTGACAGTCTGTATCTGTTTCAGTTGAAAAATGAGTGTATTTGGTGCCTTCAATAATTCTTAACCTGTCATATAATCTTTCATCTATGAAATTATGCAGCCATTAATAGATTAATGTCCCCCACATATCATGAAATTTATCAGTCTAGCACTATATTGAGTAGCATTCATTTACTCTTTTATCTAGAGAAATGGGGATTCTAAGTTTTGAAACCCGAAAGAGACTTCATCTTGACAAAACATGTGATATTTAAATCTATGATCTCAGCATGATTTGATGCATGTTATAATTAGACTTAAGTTTTCCCCTCTGCTCTCGAAAGCTTTTATGCTAGAATACATACCATTAAATCCCTTTGATGGAGCCCCATCAGGCAGCAATCTGGCAAAATGCACAACCTTAAATCCCTTGTAATGATCTTTCCTTTGCCAGGATGCACATGGTAAGCTACATCATGCAAATGGATAAATTGTTGGCCTCTTAATGATTTTGCAATATTTCCTTCTCACTAATCTGATAAATCATCATTCACCATGCCTGCAGTCCTAAGTTGTTCTGTTAGCTATAAACTATAAACCAACCTGGGCCTATTAGTGCTAATGTAAGTCTCTTCTTGTTAATCTTTGTGGTCATTCACTTAATGTGCACAAGAATTCTTTAAGGAACCAGCATCTAAATATTTTAGACAGCTCCTACATAGAAACAATCGAATCTATGCCAAACTGTGTGGTTTAAAAGCAGAGTATGTACACAAATAGGGTATGTACATTACCAAAATAGAACATGAGTCATAATGAAGATTGTTAATGAAAAATATGTTTAAAATGGTGGTAGACTGAGTAATTCAGAAGACTTACAGATCTCCAGATGGTTTGAGCTTAGTGATGGGTGACTTCTACTGAACTCATTTTGAAACTATTTAACAGTCAAACTCTTTCTAAAAATTCATTACTAATTATCCAAATAATTAATGTGATAACATAAGCAAAGCCAAACAATTTGGTGATAGTATATTTTGTTAACCGCCACAAGTGACATTGTTGTATTGTTACAGAACTCCAATAGATTGTAAAAGTACACTAAATCCAGATGCTGCCTTAGTACCTTGAGAGTATTTTTCCAAGACTGAATAGGAAATTAAGAATGTGAACATTTGTAATGTAGTGCTGAGACTAGGTATAAAGCCAAACCACTAAGCCTGCCCCTATTCTACAGGAAGAGAAGTTTTGTTAAAGAAAAACAGCATACAAAAAATAAAACTAAGAATTTAACTGGGGTTACTGACCTTCTAACAAACTTACTAACTATTCTTCAAGGCTCCAAATCACCTATGCTTACTCCAGTCTCAGAAACAATCTCCCCCCTCCCCCAACCCCCCTCCCAACCGATCACAATCAACTGGAACAAAACAAAGGACCACATGTAGTCCCAATTAGGCAAGAGAGTGTCCCAGAATTTTTCATGGCTGGTGGTGATATCTGCACATCACAACTCTTTGCAGTCATTGTTGGAGCTGATGAAGCCATCTTGACATCAATATCAGCCTTCTTGCATAACACATACAATGGGGATCCAATTTATTGTCTTGCTCATACAATGTGAACACTAGGTCCCTGAGACCAGATAGTTTTCCTATCAATCAAATTCTCACTAAAATATATTGATAAGCTATAAACCAGTAATATTTCTTTCTGATATAAAAATTATTCCACATAGTTGATCAATGCAGAAATTTTGGCTTGGTCAAGCTAGCTTGTCCTTGCCACTTCCTTCTGTTCTCCAAAGAAAGCCACATACTACCGCTCTACACTGTGAAGCAAGGACAATGAGCTTGCTGCTTTCCCTTCTTATCCTTTCTAGTCTCTAACAGCATAACTGCCCATGTGCTAACAATGCAATTGACCTGACTGCTCTAACTAACAAGGCAGTTAACCCTCTGGTCTTGCTAGCCACATAACTGGCTTTCCATTTCCCATTGATCAATTTCCCACAGTCAGCTTAGGGAGCAAGAAATACTGCTTGTTCCCACAGACTTTTTTTACTGATATGAATGCTGAAATACCCTCTTGGTGATTAATCATTCTGGCACAATTTATTAATACCAGATCAGAGGAGAGTGTCCAGGTCTATAAATACATGTACTAAAGGCCCCTAAGCATAGACACAAGTGATTATGAGTAGCCTCTCCTGCCATTGGTGCATCGGAGCTCCCCTTACTAAGTATATTGCTTTTACTGATATTATTTCTATTAAGAAAGCTTTATCATATGCTATGACATTTGGCATTAATTTGTTCTTTGGGATCTTAACTGTGGTGGCCACTACCCACAATACCTTTCCTTAGGCACTGAGTGGTTTATCCATACTTACTTATACTGATATAACCTGAAACAGATTCTCACAAGCCACAAATAATGTTAACCAAGGGGATCATGCCTTGCAACAAACCAGCTGTCCCACATTTACACCATCCATGTCATCACAGGCCTCAACAGCTTGACAACCAAGATTGGTGGCACATTTATGCCACGCGCTCTTCCTTTAATTAGATAAATGGTATCTGTCAGCAATCTCCTCTTATTCCACATTGGACAACTAGGCAAGAATTTGTGCAAAACAATTAATAGACATGTTTAATATCAGGAGTTAAAACAAGGACAAAGTAATATTGGTGCATTTTAATTTCCCAAGAAACTTGATTATAGATCTCAAGGTAGCTGTTTTGGAACAACATAACTTTATCAGCACTAGAGAGGGAGAGACCGCACAATTCACATACATCAAAAATTTTCAAGGTATTTCAAAAAGTCTTAATAAACACTTTTTAAAAATACATTGCAGGTCTTAATAAACACTTTTTAAAATATACATTACAGGTCTTAATAAACACTTTTTAAAAATACATTACAAGTGCCAGTTGTAATCTATCTTGCATGTAACCTGCTCAACCATCTTTCTTGCACCACCTTGCCTCATCCCAGTTTAAATCCGATGTCAATTGAACTGCTCTATGAATCAGATGAGCTACAATTCATCAAGGTTTATGCTTTTTAATAAAACGTGTCATTCTGAAGAAGTGCTAATAGATTCTTGCTGATTTTTGGTGAGATTAACATAGTTCTCCTCCTATAATGATTAGTCTAATAACTGTGAGAGAATGACCTCTCTTCTGATTTTGAAGATTCCAGACTTGGAAAACTATACTACTAATTTAATAGCATGCTCAAGTTTTAACTTTGACAATTCACTCAAACACGTGCCTGCTGACTGTGAAATCCATCACTTGCAAAAAAAAATAAGCATTCAGTGCAAGAATATGCTGCTGAGTTTCAGTTGTTAGTTCAGCATGTGGGCTGGAATGCTTAACTGACCAGTTCAAGGAGGGACTGTCAGAAGAAATACAAGACAAACCCATTTGTCAATGCACTGCAGAGAATATGACAGCATTTAATTTGCTTGGGCATCAGTTGAAGATGTGATGCAATGCTGCAGAATAGTCAGGAAAGAAAGTCACCACTGTTCTGTTTCCTTGACTTCTCATCATACTTGTGAGATTTAGAACTGAACCAATGCATCTGGGAATAAACAACTCACTATTTGCCAAAAACAGGTTAGGTTCATGCACAAAAGACAAATGTATTTTTTGTGGAGGACATGGTTACTTCACACAGTAAATCCCCCACTAAGGCACTCCCTTGTATGCAATTGTATTGAAGACTTACAGCTACAGGGGCTCAACCATCTACATTCACTTTCCTTCAGTAAATGCACCTTTGCCAAATACAGTCATTAACAGAACCATTGCATACTTATTCTTATTCCTTGAATATAAATTCTCACCACTACTCAATCAAATACATGTCTAAATGATTTGATAGTGAGAACGTACAGAAGGGCAAAGTTCTTATTTTTTGTCAAGAGATTTCAATATCCAATAAAGGTTTTTTAAAGTCAAACAACATTCATGTTGTAGACCATATTCCCTTGTACAGATCCACCATCACCTAATTGCATTGGTTGATTATTTTGATTTCCATCTGGGAGCTTCTAGAATCTGCTCCAAAATTTGAGGACAACTTCATTGGGAATTTGCTTCCAGGCAACTTCTTCCTGCCAAAAATAACTACAATGATTTTAATAAGAGGCTTTGGCCATCAGTGGAAGCTTTGTAGTATTGGCTCCATCTCCTTAAAGGTATAAAATACAGTACCTAATAGATGTCTGTTCTGATTACAAGAAGCTTCTCACAGGTGTTTTTCCCATTTTTGTTTTCTCACATTCTTAATCCCTTCCTACTGTCCAGGAGCAGAGAAGCATGAAAGGCAGGAAATATTATTCGCTTCAGTCAAAGAAGTAACGAAAGACACTATTGCTTCCACCTGTCCACAATTAGGAAGAGGGAGAAACACCTGACACCTGCAGACTAATGGAGGTGAAGGAAAGCATACCAAAAGGTGATGCAAGCTGGGAACCAGTGATTCCTAGGCTAGAAATGATCATTACTTAAATATCTTTTAAAGCCATAAAAAGACTGACCCTTTTAACTTACAGGAGAGAAAAGACTAAGTTCTGAGGAGAGCTATGTACATATACAGTAAGATGTCTATTTCAGTGGTGGGTTGCTCCCGGTTTGGCCCGGTTCTTACAGCTGGTAGCAGCAGCGTCAGGAGGCTCCGCCCACCTGCCCAGGACGCTTCTGCGCATGCGCAGAAGCATCGCACACACGCGTGAGCGCGAACTGGTAGTAAAGGGTTTTAGAACCCACTACTGGTCTATTGGCTCTAATATTTTTTTTTATTGCAATAGGCAATCAATTGTGTTAAGCATGGGGAAAAGCTGTGATTTACCATCAAACCTTGGCACGGAGTCTGACAAGTATAAATATGGAGCAGGTGGGGGCTTTTAATCACATTTTCTTTGAGTCATAGAATTGTAACTTTTCAGTAATGCAATATGAAAGTAAAGCAATATGAGCATAACTCAGAACATTGATCAAAGCAAACACTTAAGACAAACAAGAACTAAAAATCAAGAAATAACTAATCTCAATGGTTAATCTATAACACTCTCGGATAAACACCTTTCAGGAGTATAACTCTGATATCTAAGTATGGTTTGCAATTTTTGTAATAATGATGGAAAAATCTATGATGCATGTTCGGAAGCAGTCACGTTTCCTACCTATATTTTCATGATTGAGTTTTGTAATTTTAGTCTTGTGACTAGGAAGTTTCATCTCGAATTTAGTTTCTAATCTCTCATTTCTTTTTCAGTATTTAAAATCATATATCTTATGTCTAAAGATGGATGAGACACTTAAGGCTCACCCAAAATTAACTTGGAAATAGCCTGGCCTATTTCCTTTGGCTTCTCTCTTTTCCAAACAATGTGAACTGGATAATTGTGTATGTCAATTATTTGACAAAGATCACATGCTTCTAGAAATAAGCTTTCCTAGCCAGGCGTTTTGTAATCATTTTCTGGAGAGATAGGAAATGAAATGAAAGGCTTACTTGTACATTTGCATCTATCTATGAAATCTCTACTTATCAAATCCCTGCTTATTACATTATTTATATGATTAATTTTGAGGCTGCCTGACACTATAGCACCTCGGGAAACTTACAGATAAAAAAAAAAGAAAAAGAAAAAAAAGGATAGCTGACTGATTATCCCAAATGCCAAGCCCCCAATAATCAACCTGGGAGTACAACCAGGTCTTAAGCAATTTGTAGAAAGTCAGAAAAGTGAGAGAAGTATGAATCTCTGGGAAGGTAGCATTCTACAGATGAGGGCCCATCAGTGACAGTCATCACCATCCTTCCTAGGTCCCATAAGATGAAACTGCTTAATTGATGGCATCTGGAATGTGCCCATTCTAGATAACCTGTGCTGTGGAAATATATGGAGGCAGACAGTCCCTCAAGTAACCAGGACCTAGGGCTTTAATGGTAACAACCAGTAACTTAATTTGCATTTAGAAGCCAATTGGTAGTCAGTGCAGCTTGCAAAACAGCAGGGAAATGGGCCTATAGTGCTATCTATCATTGCCCATGGCACTGCATTCTTAACCAGGAGTAGTTTCCAAGTGGTTTTCACTCGGACACTTTCGTGCGGACATTATTGTAAATGATACCTTTGTATACAGAGGAGAGACTTTCTCAAATGAAGAGATAAACAGAATATTCCAAGAAAAATTACTGTAGGAAGGTTGACTCTTGTCAAACAAACACTCTTGGGACCAAGAGGATCCTGAATTAACTTTAGTCTTTTTTTTTTCTGATGCAGACTATGAAAAGGCATTTGGATTCCTTGATGTCTTTGTCAATTTCATATGAGTGGTAAAAAGTCTTCACTGGTTTTTGCTGGATGGACTTTAACCTGAAAAGGATTTTGGAGTTTATAGGGTTCACTTCTTCCTTGAGAAAATCCTGAACAATCCTTAAAATCCCTTGTAATCTTTATAAAATCTACTTTAACACAGGCACATTAGCCATAATTTTCTATGACTGAGGATATATAAGGAACATTACTTATCCATTGCCTTACCTGGAATTCATCTTTTATCTGGCTGGAATTTGTCTGTGGATCCAATCTGCTGATGTTGTAGTATATAGATCTGAATTCACAAACAGGAATGGCAGTGTTGCCACAAAGGCACGCTTCCAGAATGGCATCATGAACAAACACATACTGTTCCTACATATCAAAAAAGTTAATTGATCATCATCATCGGGGCCTTCAGAAGCAATTGTAATGTCTTTTACTTTAATGAAACTTCCAAGAACTTCAGGTCAATAAGAAAACAAAACACTTTCTTGATCGAACAAAAGTGTACAATGTGAGAAGTGCTTACAGTTTACCATTGGATGTACAAGAAGGATTTTTTCCCCTCTCTGGACAAATTAAATCCAGAGGGAGTATATGTTACTGTATTGGTGATGACTGTATTATAAGAAGTATCAGCATTTCAGTAGATAAAAACTATTGAAAATGAGCTTATTTTGCTTAGATATTAATTTTATCATAATTGTTTATGTCTAGTATACAGAGCCATCTACAGTACCTTCATGCCATTTGATACTGTCGACATGGTTGAATAAATTGGTAGGTCTAAATCCTCAATATTTTAAATGAAGATAGAAGTTGATTCCATGAACTACAGTATTCTAACCATGAAATACTCTGTCAAGTTTTATTGTTTGTTAAGCAGACTGACTTATTTTACTCTTTAATATAATCAATCATTTGCCAGAAGGAGAATGAACACAATCACAGTTCCCTGATCAATAAATATATCTGAATGAACTTGTACTAGAAGATCGTAAGCACTCTTTATTTATTTATTGACTGGTTGATTGATTGAATTTCTAGGCTGCCCAACTCCAAAAAGACTTTCGCCAGCTTCACAAGTAGAAAGAATCAACATAATTTAAAATTCTAACCTTGATTCTAAAGACTTCAACCACTGAATCTTATAAAATAACCTCAAAATGCACTGCCTTATAGAATTTACTTGAATCTTAGGTAGTTAGAGAAATCTAGGAAAGTGCTTATAGCGCTGATTGTATTTCAGTTCATGGAAACTGATATGGGTTAACTATTTCAATGAAAAATAGACTAAGAATATAATGTTGGCCATTATAAATCATACTGTTTGAATCTGGTGGTGAACATAGGCTTCATTTTTGTATGAATCATATATTTTTAAAGGTGGTATTTGGAAAAGATGCCATTTTTCCAATGGTACCTCTGTTTCTGTAAGAATTTTAGCAAAAAATATATGTATGTATGTATGTATGTATGTATGTATGTATGTATGTATGTATCCCTAAACAATAATAGAGCTTAGATGTATTTTACATCATGGAAAGCAATGTTACTAAATTAAGCTAACATAGTTTATTAAAATTAAGCTACTGTGCTGAAAATATTTTGAAATATCCTATCTTTTCACAAGTTTATCTTTTATTCTATTTTATTCAATTTACATCCATCTGAAAGTACTGAACTTTTGCTTAGGAATAGGCTGAAAAACAAGAGAACCAAAAAAAAGGATACCTCTGTCTGCACCAAGTTAACTCTCTGGGATCGCAACTCTCTCACACAATTAAATATATCCACCACACCTTCGTTTTCTGCCATGTCAAGCATGATGTCTATGGCAATAAAGCATCCTGTCCTCCCAGCACCGGCACTGAAAGAGAGATGGAAACCAGAACAAGGATCTCATCAACAAACCATGGAAAAGTGTAACAGTGAGGGTGTTTGTAGACTGCAGTGAGAATATATGGTGCAAATGCAGCTGTATTTTTTTTCTTTAATCCCTCTTTGCTACAAAGATCTGAGCTTTATTGCCTATTTCAGCTTCCCTTTGCCAAGCTGCAAAATTAAGAGAAAAGGGAAGTAAAAAAAAAGTACTGACAGAAAGAAAGAAGACGTAAAATTAAAAAAAAATCAGCTTGGCTCTTGCCTGTCTTAAATGAAACCTGATGAAAGAGAGATGAGCTACATTATTTGAAACAGCCATCTTTTCACTTTCTTTGTTTTAAGCAAGTTTCTTGTTTATTTCAGAAGGGATATGTCTATAAAAATCTGCATATTTCCTTCTGCACTTTGGTCCTTGAAGATTAGGCAGGTTATTTGTGGGGGAAGGAAACTAAGTCTGACCTCAAAATGCCAACTTTTCACTAGTTTGACAATCTAGATGTTAAAATTTCTGTAAAAATGTCCAGGTTATTTGGAGTTCTGAGTGTCGTAATCTTTCAGGAATGTGTGTCTTGTAGAAGTACTGTTCCAACTTTATCTGGCATACAGGGAATCCAATTTGCACACTGAATGTTGTAGTAGCAGTTAAGAAAGAAGGGAAAAGAAACAGCTTTTCTGCACACATAAAAAGAATGTGTAAAGAAAAAGGCTGAGCTAGAACTTTTCCCCTGAAGTCCTAATTTTATAATTCAAGTTTATTTATTTTGATACCACATATTCCACAAATACATTTTGTTCACACAATCAACTTTAAATATACTAAAATCACATTTTCCCAGAGTTCATTTAAAGCATATTTGAATTTAAGTACCAGAAAAAAGAACTGCAGAGAATTGTGCTGGTTAATTTAACACCTCACAATCCAAAGGAATACAAATGGTCACTACTGCAAAGTTACTAAGGGTATAGTTTGATTCTCAGTGGGGAAAAAATATGAACTCTGCATATATTTTATTCTTTAAATTGTTGTATTCCTAAAAATAACTCAGGGTGACAATAAATTATTACATGAATAAAATCCAAATTAACTCTTTGGCCATTTCTAAAAACTGGCCTATTTAAGATTTAATGAAGCATAATACAAACGTAGCCATTGGCTGCTGATATGGGACAATTGATGGCATGAGAATTCCTGTCCTTACCAGTTAAGGGGGAATAGTCATCGCTGTGCATATAAATGGTTGCCGACTGCTGATAGTTTTCCAAGGTAAGGTCAGCAGTCAGTACCACAGAAAATTAATTTTCTAAAAGTGCACGACACTAGGTATTACCACTGCTTCTACCAAAACTTTCACCCTTGATTGACTCACAATGGCAGCCAGCGAGTCTCACCGGAAAATAATTTCACATTCTATTTCTGCCATGCACAGTTGTTCAGGTTGGACAGAAAAAAATGATTTGCCTCTAAATGCAAATCATCTTCCTTGTCTCCTTTCTCCCACTGTGAAATATGATTCTGCAAACAGGAAAGAACATACAATGTCCTTTCCCGGGTGTGATGAAAATGTAGCTAAACGAAATACTGTACTACTGCAAAATCCAGGAGATGTGAATAGAGTATGAATTATTATCAACCAAATTAAACTAGAGCTAGGAGGGAATAATTGGTATCATCTTAATGAATATATGGCATTTCATTCTCTTTAATTCACTTTCCTGCTATTCAGAATTGTAATTAATATAAAATTAACATACTTAAATGTATTCTTAAGTATTAACCCATACTATCCATAAATTTTTGACATGAAAATAATCAGATGACCAATAGATGACATTCTGAATTTTTGCAGCCCTAATCTGGTTGCTCTAACTACCTCAGGAAACATCTTATTTATTTATTAAATTTATATGCCATCCATCTCACTATTGAGTGACTCTAAAACTTCAGGGAAATTTTGCCATCACTACTATATTGGATATTGCTATTTCAACACTTAACAAATAAAAGGTTAGGTACATATTGGTCATTTAAAATTAAGAAGTAACATCTTCAGAACATTATCTACTGGGATCAGGATCAAGTTGTCTATCTACTTTTAGAACAGTATTTATAATATGTAATATGCTTTAAAACTTTGTTATAATAGAAAATGCTTCTATCAGATTTACATTTTGAACATGATATTGCATTGAGAAATGAATGTTAATAATGCTTAGAACTCACTTGAAATACAGTAGTTATAGCACCCTATTCAGAAAGATACTGAGCAATACCCAATCTAGTCTTCTACATAGGAGTCAAAGGTTATGTATCTACCAAAAGTGTATACTTATAATCACTATGGAATCATGAAACAATTATTCTATTTGCTTGGGACAAACCAGTGGTGAAATCCATTTTTTTTTACTGCCGGTTCTGTGGGCGTGGCTTGGTGGGCGTGGTGTGGCTTGGTGGGCGTGGCAGGGGAAGGATACTGCAAAATCCCCATTCCCTCCCCACTCCTGGGGGAAGGATATTGCAAAATCTCCATTCCCACCCCACTCTGGGGCCAGCCAAAGGTGGTATTTGCTGGTTCTCCGAACTACTCAAAATTTCCACTACCGGTTCTCCAGAACCTGTCAGAACCTGCTGGATTTCACCCCTGGGAGAAACTATATTTTTTTGAAACAGATATTGATCAGCAGTGGATCTAATGTGAGAAATAAATGCAGTTGATATACAGAAGGTCTGTCCCAAAAGTGCTTTTCAAGAGGCAACTGGATTTTCTGGATTTTCTTTGAAGACGTTCCACTTCTCATCCAAGAAGCTTCTTCAACTCTGAAATGGAACGTCTTCAAAGAAAAAAAACCAAAGTCCAGTTGCCTCTTGAAAAAGCACCTTTGGAACAACCATGACCTGGATGACTGAGAATCTCCATAGACATTTGCAGAAGATTTGTTGTATGATAAGATTTTGGATAATGCAACATTCATTCTATCTAGGATAGTGGAATGACTAGTAAGCTAGGAAAATAATGGATGAAAGGAAATGACAGATGGAAACAAAGTTTGTACCTGCAGTGCACAACAATAGGCCCTGCATCTGGTGGGTTGAGAAACTTCACTTGTCGAACAAAGCCCAAGAGACCTGTAGCATAACAAGGAACCCCATGGTCTGGCCAGCTAGTGAAGTGGAATTGACGAATTTCTCGAATCTCATGGTAGCCTTTCTAAAAAGGATATATATATAAAAAAATCATCTATTCTCTTTCATAACAATTACTACTACTTAATTATAAGTTGTTTCTTATTTAGGTTGAGACTAGATTTACCCAACAGGAAATCAATCTAAATATAAAATCTCACTTTACTTAGAATGTTACAATGGAAAAAAAAAAAACCCCTGCTTCTATTATCTTATTCATGGGACACCTAAAACAATCAAACAATTTTGAAGAAAAACTGTGTGTGTGTGGGGGAGGGGGAATAATTGAACTTTCCTTCAACTCTACTTGCATCTTCAAGTATTTCATGTGTGTGTACGTGTGTGTGTGTATTTTCTGAAAGTGAAAAGTGAAAAGGTGTGCTTATGTGTGTATTTCTCTGTGTGTACATATACATGTTTGTACACATGTATATGTACAATTTGGGTGATTCTAATAAAAATAAATAAATTTCAAGATTCATGAATTCAATTCAAGAAAATGCTGTGCAATTATCCCCTATCATTCCTTGAAGAAAGGTTACTTAAGAAGCTGTGTACTAGTAAGCAATCATAACTTTGCTTTGTTAAAGCTGGCAAATTCACATCCAGTATATGATGATAAATATCTTGGCAGTAAGCAGTAGCAAACTAGTTTTAAAAAAGTAGAAGTATTCCAATTACCTCCAAAGTATAAGTGGTACATAATTAAGCTACCTTATATATATATATATATATATATATTATTTAGAAAGTATACTCAGTAAGGCTGAAATCCAAATTAAGAACAAGGGAAGCATGCCAAATAACTATTCTGAAAATGCTATGATCATACAAATTATAGTAATATAGTTTTAGCTTGTTTTAATATTTCAAAAATGTATTATTCTGGTTATGACTACTTCTGAAAAAAATATGTTTAAAAGTAGGAAACATTTATGTATGCAAAACATATATTATGTATGTATGCTTTTTTATCTGCCATTCTGCTAAAGAATGACATTCAGAAACAAGTAGCAATTATTTAAAAATGCACTTACGTACATAATCCAATAATTAGCAATATAATGCTTGATACAAATAATCATATAATGAAAACCTTCCTGGAAACAATTCAAAGTGCTTTCAAATAAGATTTTGGTATTTCTTTTCTGCTGCGTGGCAAAGAAATAACATCTTATCTGAAAGCAGAGAGAGAAAGCTAGTATTCTGTTTATTCTATATAGCAATATTCTACCAATTTCTACACTTAGGGTATGAAGAATCATTATTATCTTCCTTATAGTATTCCTCCAAAGTTTCATCCTTTTTCTTAAGAAAAAGAGAAAGAAAATAATAATGTAGAGTAATGGTAAGAGTTTAAGTCTAGGTGCTATAGCTATTAAGATGAATGTCACTTTGTTGTAATAGTGAGAGCAATCAACATAACCCTAAAGGATTGTCTTTGCTAGATAAGATAAAAGAAATATTGAATAGAAATTTGGATTTGATGGCCTAGGCAGTCTCTGAGTTCTATGATTCTATTTACAATTCTACTTATCACTGGTATGAATTCCCTTAGTCTATGGGAAATTATTAAGCTATGCATGAAAGTTGCTGTTCTGTATAGAGGTATTTTCTCTGATTTTGGAGATAATGCATAGCTTTGTTTTTTGTTCTCCATGTCTCTGTCTAATTTACTTCATATACCAAAGTGTATAATGTATAGTGGTGATTTCATATTGACTATCATATTTCTTAATGAAACATGGAAAGAAATGGATTTACTGGAAAATAAATTAGTTGATGAGGATGGTAGGACCAATTTATCCTTACTTTTTGGACTGTAAAAGTACGTATGACATATTCTGCCAATGGTTCTGTCTCAATTAAGGTCACTTTGATATCTCCATAGACTTCTGTGTCATCAGGCCAGTATCTGACACACTTCACCTATGGAGGGGAAAGTCACAAAAGTGAAAATTAATGTATGACGTTGAGCTGTAAGAGATTGTTTTCTAGGTCCAGATATGGGCCTAAAATGTACATTCCTGTAGAAGAAGAAATCAGAAGGACACTGAATAGGACCTCTCATATACATGGTTGTCTGCATCAATTATTAGTAACACCAAAAGGACCCAGAACAATAAGTATTGATGTAATTTATTTGTTTTGGTATAAGTGTTTGACATATGAAACACATTTGTTTATGGAAACCTTTTTCAGCCTATATTTGCAGTACTTCACTTTGAATTACACTAGTAATATACTTATATGGAAACATAATTATACATGTATGAATAGTGATACATGAACAAATTATATTATGATTGTTGTAGTGTTTGTCAACCAATTTGCAAATAGCCAAACTTGCTATCCTAACAATATTTGTCATGATAAAATGATGATCTACATTAAAGTTGGGAAAATGATAGCATAAAATATCGTTCATTCACTGAATAGTTAATTCTGATTTTACTGTAGGTAAAATTAGGAGAGACAGAAGGAATCCAGTCTAAACTTGTCAGAACTGAATTCTGTACACAATAAAATTCAATCAATGTGGGGGGGGGGGAAGATGACATCAGGAAAGTTGAGTGAAAAAGAAAGAAGGTGATGGGAAAGAAATGCACAACTAACATTAGGTAATTGTGCAAAATTGCTGCTATTATAAGCTCCAGCTAGATAAAGAGCCTTTTTGTATTGATATGTTATGTGCCATCCAATCAATGTCACCTCTTAGGATATATTCACCCTTCTTCAAAATGATCTGGATAGATTCTTCAGGTCTCCTAATGGTGTATCCATCACTGCAGTAATTAAATTCATCCACTTTGATCCTTTTACATTTCCCAAAGTTATGGACATATTATGATCTTTGCATAGTATGTCCAAAATATGGTCATTTGAACTTGGCCATTTGTGCCTCAAATGAAAACTCTCAGTTGATTTGTTCTGTGATCCATTTCTTTGTTTTCCTGGCTACCTATGGTATTCTCAGGAACCTTCCTCAACACCATAGTTCATAAAACATCAATATTCTTTTTATCCTTCTTCTTCAAAGTCGAACTCTGACATCCATAGAGTGTGATAGGGAAACCATTGCCTGCATGGTTCTGATCTTTAGAAGTATAGACACATTATAGAATGTGAATATTTCGTCCTTGGCTTTTATTCTTACCCTACCAAGTGCTAGGCTGCAGCATGTTTCTTGACTTCTGGTTTCTTGACTTCTGGTCCTATTAATAATTGATCTTTTAAAAACAGAAGGTGTCTATCACTTCAATTGTCAATTCTAAAACTGGCTGTGGTACTGTTATTAGTTTGATCTTTATATTTAATCGTAGTCCCCATTTTTTACTGGATTCTATGTCTTTTATTACTAGAAATTGCAGATTGTTTTTTTAGCTATCAGAATAGTTTAGGTTTTCCTCCAGTTTAAAAGCCACATTCATCTTTTTGAAATTAGCCTCCCTTAATATATATTCAATGTATAGATTAAAAAATTAAGAGTATACAGCTTTAATTCACTCCTTTGCTAACTGTTTAATTTTTATCATTGTTGATTTCAGAAAATGCAGGCACAGCCACACACCTCTACATATTAATGATTCACCTGTGGAGGTGGTTAGCAGCATCAGGTTTCTGGGTATGCAGCTAATGAGTAGGGTAGCTTGGTCACTCAACAGTGAGACACTGGTGAAGCGGGACTGCAGCACCTGCGTTTTCTTCATCTCATGAGAAAAGTTCATCTTCCTTCCCCTGTTTTTACCACTTTCTATAGAGGGACGATAGAGAGCATCCTGTCATATTGCAGGACTGTCTGGTTTGGAAGCATTACTGCTTCAGACAGAAAAGTGGTGCAGAGAGTGGTGAAGATGGCAGAAAAGATCATTGGTAGTTCACTTCCTTCTATCCAGGACATACTATATAACCAATGCTTGAACAGAGTCTGCAGGATTGTCTGGGTCACTTACACATCCTCTTCACGA
This sequence comes from Thermophis baileyi, assembly GCA_003457575.1. Taxonomy (NCBI): domain Eukaryota; kingdom Metazoa; phylum Chordata; class Lepidosauria; order Squamata; family Dipsadidae; genus Thermophis; species Thermophis baileyi. The sequence goes on along the minus strand of QLTV01003132.1, from coordinate 48,717 downwards.
CCTGTTTTCCTTTCACAGTTTTGTTCCATATAGCATCAACTCTCAAGTTTCCTCTTTCCGCTACATATTCAAAATGGACAGTGATTAATATATATATGTATATGGTACAGGTATATATTTATGTATGTATATAGCATTTGTATATGTGTGTTATGTATGTGTTTGGGTAGATATATATTTTCTCTTGAGAGCAGGCAACAGAATTTCATTTTTAATGTGGGCCAGTGTGGTCACAATAAAAAAAAAATGACAATCTTCTCTTCTCTTCTCTTCTCTTCTCTTCTCTTCTCTTCTCTTCTCTTCTCTTCTCTTCTCTTCTCTTCTCTTCTCTTCTCTTCTCTTCTCATCTTCTCTATCTCATCTCCTCATCTCATCTCATCTCATCTCATCTTCATCTGTCTTTTATACCATATCAGAGGGCAAGTATTGTATTTGTTCAAATGCTTTAAAATTTGGGAAATCAGAAATATAGATCAGAAGTTATATCATACATTGTTGCAAGGTAAGATTGCTTGAAAAGTCTGATCTGTGTGCAATGCAATATGAACTTATTCTGCTTTTCATCTAATGTGCAGATTAAAATGTAATTATAGTTCAGACTTCATTAAATTCTGAGTTCTTAGCTCAAACATTTATTTAAAAACATGTTTTGTAGGTTTAGAAATGCAGTTAACAAATTTATTCAGATATCCATATTATTGTGACAACACCAAAATGTATTTTAAAATCTGTATTTAAATGCAAATTTGAAGTAGATTTTGAATATATTGCCACTTAATGTGTCAGTGGGGTATAGAAGCCTTCAAACTGAGCACATGAAGAATGATATGAACCACAATATATGACTGATAACTTTGGAAATTAACATCTTACCCTGCCAACTTCCACCAGGTTGGTGACCATGACAACACTTGCTGAATTCTCCTGCCAGATCATCCTCCAAAAATCCTTCACTGTCTCTTGCATTGGCCCTGAAGGCAGAATAAGTAAAACAAAAGAAATCTTCCAAAGATTACTTTAGCACAAACATTTCAATTTACTTATCTGTCTGCCAACCGCCCTTCTACTACCGAAAAAAAATCTCCTAAGTGTGCCTGCTTATTTTCTTAGGTGAGGTCTGAAGAGCGATACATTTGTTGAATCATACAAGTAACTAGGATTTAAAATACTGTGCTAAACTTTCAGTCAGTACCACAAACAGATATAAATACTCATAATTGAAGGTCACTTTGGAGTAACACATGATACAAATATAGAATATTAATTTATGCTGGGATACAGTGCTAGGTCTGGTAAGAATACTTACGAAGTATAAATGGCACCAAGAATTCTAAAAGCACCCTCAATTATAGGGTGAGATGTTAGGTGATAATACTCCTGGGTCACATTTTAATTACCAAATGAATGTGTGATTTTTAACAGAATTTTTTTCATTGCCTTTGAGAATTGGGTGCTAGGATCTCCTTTTCATATTTCTGATTGTTTTTCATCTCCTTTTAAAAAACTGTATTGAAAACGTGTGAAAAAATGTTATTTTGAAAAAAATAAAATAAAATTAAAGGATGGAACACAAGTTTAATTAATTACAAAGGAATCTTACTGATTGCAATATGATTCCTATGAAACCAAGTGCAACACATGTGAAATTTCAATTACTATGCATAAAAAAACCAGGTGTATATTAAATTGTCCTAAACTCAATGTTTATGTCAAAACAGAATTAAACTTTTATTTTTATCTTTAGAAACATGTTCTAAGATAACATGTCCAAAAAGAAAAAAATAAATGCAAGAATTCATACTTTTATTAAAGAAATCATAATTAATTTGAAAAAGAACTTTTAAGTGAATCTATGTTAAAATGGCAAGGATGAATAACAAACTAAATACATCTCTACTGTACTTTGCCCTAAAGCACCTACAATAATTTATCTTCCAAATTAATGGCACTACCAGCTTTCAGGCATCTTTATACCTTTTATTTATTATTTTTATAAAACCTTCGCATCCTGACATTCGGACCACACTCTGATTCTATAGTACTTACCTTGAGTTGCAATGTAATGGTGAGGCCGATGGTATCCCTAAAAAGAAGACAAGGAAGGGAAACCCATGAATTTCAATTTCAGGCACAATTCAGATATGCATTTGATTTGTTAAAATTTTGCTTAAAATCACAAAAATCAATGTCTTTGACGCATCTGGAGTAGGAAAAGGGATATGAAAATTGCATTTCCCCTGTATCCTCAGGACAGAGGCAGAAAATCCTCAATCATTCAATTGTTAGAATTAGAGTATGAATGAGAGGAAGGATAGTGATGGAGACCGAGTATCTGGATGCTTGGGACAGACAAAGAGACAGGTAAAATGTCCGGACTGTATTTTACAGCTGGAAAAGAAATGAGGCTTTCTCAAGGTGACCACTGCAGACGTCTAAAGATCATATCTGAGCTGGGATACAAAGAGTCCCCAAAATGTTAGTTATATAAAACTACCCTGAATGAAAAAGAAGCATAGTATCATTCATATTAACATGAATTATTTATGGTAGGAACTGTCTCAGATTTCCTGATAGTTCTAAAAATTCTGAAACCATTTATGTATCAATAAGAAAGGAGATTTATGACTAGGAATAAAAACTAGATCTTACTTTCATATTGCCTGCTCAAACCATACTCACTTTAGGATTTAGCTTATCTTCTGTGCTAACAAAACACATTTGGAGAAATTTGTGTCCCCTCATCTGTGGCACCCACATATGTTTCTTGTCAAAGCAGAAGAGGTCATTAGCTTGAATGTGGATTTTTTTTTTAAAGGAAATCATGAAGGGTATACATTTTTACATGTTTCCCTTTTCTTAATTGGGGGATCTTTTAAAAACACTGTGATTTAATTGACAATTATAGAGACTTACATGAGAAAAGAGGATGTGTAGTACTTTGCTAGAAGTTACAGACTTAATTTACTTCAAAATTCAGTTTTTTATTAGTCAGATGAGTATATTATGAGCCACGGTGGCGCAGTGGTTAGAGTGCAGTACTGCAGGCTACTTCTGCTGACTGCCGGCTGCCTGCAATTTGGCAGTTCAAATCTCACCAGGTTCAAGGTTGACTCAGCCTTTTATCCTTCCGAGGTGGGTAAAATGAGAAACCAAATTGTTGGGGGCAATAAGCTGACTCTGTAAACCACTTAGAGAGGGCTATAAGCACTGTAAAGCAGTATATAAGTCTAAGTGCTATTGCTATTGCTGTTAACTTTATCCTTCTTTCTGTTCTTTAATTTCACAAAATCTCTTCAGGATACTTTATATATAGATTTACAATAAACTCTGCATTTCAAGTTCCTGATCTTTTTTCAACAATCATCACATTGATCAACATGGTTACACTTCTAATTTTCTAACAACATGGGGCGGTTGAGATCATGGGAAGAAGAAAAACTACAACTACCCCTTCAATATATTATTTTGTCAAAATTCAAAAAAGGCTATTTAGACATTGGCATTTGAAGGCATTTCATTCTTTGCATGTTTACCTAGTAGTAAATTCCACTGATCTCACAATGTTCTTCTTCAATGTTAAACTAACAAAATATTTCTAAGATTGTGGAGGGGGATTGCTAGTTAGAATAGACAGTATTAAACAAGTAATGAACAATACTTCGGAAAGATGAGCAAATAATCTGACACAGAACAAGACACTTTTCTATGCTCATAAAACAATATAAAACATATATTCAATCCCATTCAATCCACATCCCATTCAAATAAAGATAGTCAAAAACAGAAAATTGCAAGCACAGCATGAGCCATTCTTATTCAATTAGTCAATTGATTAGTAAGTCATTAATTTGTATTGGCTTTGGGATGCAAATTTATATCCAAACATTATACGTTCTTCCTCTATTTGTTGTTGGTTTGTGTTTGTGTTTTTACAAAATTCCATTTGAAGAAATGTGTCCGATTTTTAAAACCCTTGACTCTATCTTATGGTATGAGTGTGATTTAGTAATTTCCATCCCCTTGCTTGGCAAAGGCCTCACTTAAACCTGCAAAGTATCAAGTAATTGGATCTAGCTCCATTTTAATTTACCATGATGCTCTAATTACTTCTAGGGAAATTTAGTGGAGTAGATGTTCATAAAAGGTATTGGCTAGTGCAGGGGTCAGCAAACTGTGGCTCCGGAGCCGCATGCGGCTCTTTGGGCCCTCTGCTGCAGCTCCCTGTCACCCTGTCGTGGCAGAGGGATGAAAGAGATGAAAAAGATGAAAAAGAGATGAAAAAGATGAAAGAGAGGGAGATAAAGAAAAAGAGAAAGAGAGATGAGAGGGAGAAAGAGAGATGAGAGGGAGGGAGGGAGGGAGGGAGGGAGAGAGATGGGAGAGAGAGAGAGGGAGAGAGACAGAGAAGGAGATACCTATTTCCCATAGAAAAGAAAACACGGGGAGCCACAAAACCTGGGTAGGCATGGCTAGAGGTGGTGGTCATGTGACTGGGTGGGAATGAGTGACATCGAGTTGGTCACGCCCACCCAGGTTTTGTGGCTCCCAGTGTTTTGTTTTCTGTGGGAAATGGGCCCAAGTGGCTCTTTGAGTGTTTAAGGTTACAGACCCCTGGGCTAGTGTACTACTACAGTCTTCTACCAAAATATAGTTATTTAAACCTAATGCAGCCCACTAAGGATCACACCTGAAGACAATTTGCTTAGCGATTCTTCAAACAAACGTCTCTCTGTGCAAAAAATATTTTCTTACAACACTTACATCAATATAATTTGCATTAATGTAATCTGAATGAGGATCTCCATCTAGTAACTGCAGTCTCACCCTGGAGTGATCATCTGTAAATAATTGGTAGAAAGTGTTAATATTAAATAAAAGAACATTAAACCAAAACAAATAGGAATGCAAAAATGTACAGTATACAAATGGAGAAAACTTGGAAGATGTTTTCATGTTTATGTTTCCATTTAAATGTACATAACATTGGTTCCAAATACCATGGCTAAACTATCCAGCAATATGTCTATTGTGTACTTTACTGTAAATCCTGATTTGTTAAAGCCCTGCTTGAATTTAATATAATCTGAACGTGATACAGGTTTTGTACTATGGTATTTGTTGGACCGTATTTTGAATCATTGCACAAGATAATATAAACCACACAAACCACACAGGTGCCAGAACATTGTCATTTAAAAAAAAATAAGATGATGAGAGAGGCTTAGGTTTTCAGTGATATTTGGAGATTTGACTTTGATTTTATATTTCTGTTGTTAATTACCAAGATAGACACATAGTAGATATGCATACAGTATAAATAGAATGGATGATTTGTGTTAGATGATACCTTCAGTATCTGTTTATGTAAAAATTCACTGATAGAGGGAATCAGCCATGAATCAACATATAGGTTTTAGTCTGACCTTTAGTCTTTGTTTAAAGTCAAGGAACCAGAGAATAGACTAATCAGAGGAGGAGATCCAGCCAATTTATGCTATTAGTTTTAAGTGCCATCTGCTCTTGCACAGAGCTCAGGCTTTTTGTTTTAATGTACATTTGCTGACAATACAACACTTAGGTAGACAGAACGTGAGTCAATTTCAACTGAATATGGGAAGGATTTTACAATGCCAGTTTTAAGACATATCTATTGTAATGATGGCAGCAAAAAACCTTTTTCTACACCATAAAGTCCTGCAACAGTTATCCTTAATATTCAGTTTTCTTATTAAGATTTTAAGCATTGTAAGAGTTATGAGATTTTGGTTTCTATATGAATTTGCTTTGGTCACAAAAGTGAGAATAAAATAATCCTTTGTTTATAAAGCAAGCCTGTAAAATACTAATTATCAGAAGCCATGGAGGTGCAGTGATTAGAATGCAGTATTGCAGGCTAATTCTGCCCACTGTCAGGAGTTCGATCCTGACCAGCTCAAGGTTGATTCAACTTTCCATCCTTCCGAGGTCGGTAAAATGAGGACCCAGATTGCTGGGGGCAATATGCTGACATTGTAAACCACTCAGAGAGGGCTGTAAAGCACTGTGGAGTAGTATATAAGTCCAAATCCTATTGCTATTGCTATCATTTGAGGAGACAGCAAGATTCAGAAATATGTTGATAAGCTGGAACAACGGGCAGAAACCACTAACATTAAGTTTAATAGGTAAAAATGCAAACACAAATGTTTGGGTAGGAAAAAGCTAAGACATGAGTATAGGATGATGGGAGAAGACTGGGAAGTAGTGCATGTGTAAAGGATCTAGTTATTGTGTTTGAGTTGAGCACAAATCCTCTGAGTGATGCAGCTACAGAAGAGCAAATACAATCTTAGCTGTATTAATAGAAATATAGTGTCAAGATTGTCTCTATTCTGCAGACAACACTCAGAATATTGTATCTAGTTCTGGGCATTGTGTTAGAAAGAACACTAAGAAACTACAGCATGATCATAAAAGTGTAACCAAGATGATAGGAAGCCAACAAGGATTACAGTTGCAGATACTGTATTAGTTATAGTATGTTTAATTCGGAGAAGACAAAACTATGGTAGTTATCTTCAAATATCTGAAGGATTGTTTGAAGATGCAGCGGAATTCTGAATTGTTCAGAATTGTTCCAAACGATTGACAGTAAATCAGTTTATATTATAAGAAATACATTTTTTATTAGCTGGTCAAATTAATTTTCAATATTTCTGCATAAATATGACCTAAAATGTGATCTGTAGGCAGTGTTGGATCATTTTCCTCAATAAATAAATGAACAAGTGCAATGCTTTTTACTCATTTAATTGGGTTCTTTGTATCTAGTTTTAGGACTTGTGTAGAGAACAGATCACATTTTAGGTCATATGTATGCAAAAATATTGAAAATACAAAAGGTTTGACAAACTTTTAAGCCCTACTCTATGTTGCAGTCTTGCATAATTCAGAGCAGTGGTTATTCAACAGGAGACACACTGCTGAAGAGAAGGCCCACATGTTTGTTGTTATCACACCAAAACTGCAAGCCTTGACATAGGCAACATTAATATATATAACAGGAGGATCTAAGTTCATGTACATTTTGTATATTTATACAGGTAGTCCGCGACTTACAACTGATTGCTTACAGCCATTTGAAATTACAATGGACTTAGAAAAAGTTACTTATAACTGGACCTTGAAGTTATGATTGCTGCACCACCCCTGAGGTCACATGATCACATTTTGGGCACTTTGCAACTGATTTGCATTTATGATCAGTTGCAGTATCCCACGGTCACATGATCATATGTGATGACATTTTTTGCAAGGTTTTTTTTTGGCAAAAAATGGCAAAAATGCCCATTGGGTAAAATGGGTTTGCACATACAACCATGTGGTTTGCTTAACTACTACCATTGTAAAATTGAGTCTGGTCATACGATGCTCTGATTTATGACACCAATGACTTACAATCAAAATTCCGGTCCTGACTATGGTTTTAAGTCGAGGACTACCTATATTTCTTCTTCCTACTAATTATTAATAATATTAGTTTTTGTAAATTAACTCTGGGTCATAATTTTGGAGAAATTATAACTGATTACTATGAAAATAGATTACTCTGTGTGAACTAAATGTGTGGTTTTATTGAGATTATAGAATTTTTCTGTAAACTGCTTTGAGCATAATGTACTTATAGAAAATGCCATAGTTAACTTTATTACAATCAAATAGACCATGCAAAAACAAGCATCCATTTATAAAGTGATATAAATTGACAAAATAACCTCCAAACCTCCAAATATCAATTACTTCATTGTTAGAAGAAATTAGGGCAGCTACTTTGTGTCTACCAAGTGATGGCGACAAGTTTTTCATCTTTCTGCCTACAAGTCATCTTGCACACACTATGTTATATACATCTCTCTGGATTCCAATCAGTTTGAAACATATCAGATACACTCATGCCAGAAAGTGCTATGAATTAGTAAAAATGTTAAATTATTACATAATAGTTATAATTTCAATCTTAATTTCTTGGACAGGATCAAAAACTAGTGGACTGATTTTCAACTATATACAAAATAAAATGCACACAATATAGTTGCCCAGATTACATGGGAATGGCATCTATAATTAATTTAAACAAATAAATGAATAAAATAATAATAAATCAAAGCATAGCAAAAAATTCCAGTACAAAAAATATATATCAAAGGCATTCTGGGTTATTAGATTTGAACTAGTTCACTTTTGATTCAGTATTGCAGTGAGTATAGCCCCATACTTCCTATTATATTTATGTTCTGAATTTAATAAGATGTTCAATACCTCCACCCCCCACCCAAAATTACCAGTGTTTACAAATAGTTGAAAAAATACAATAAAACAATAAAATAAAAATTACAATATAAATGTCAGAGTGTTAGCAGTAAGAGGTACCTTTCATTATCCCATGTGTCAACACCACCATTATGTAACCTGCATTGGCTGCCAGACACTTTCTGGGTACAATTTAAGATGCTGGTCATTACTTATAAAATCCTTCATGGTGTTGCCTATCACAATTGTTCCTGCTGACCTAATCTATTCAAACTCCTGCTCCTCTCTCTTAAACCTTGTCATCTTGCAGGACCAAATAAATATTCTATCTGTGCCCATCCCATTTCTGGAACAGCATGAGTAGCATCCACACACTGAAACAATTCTGGAAGGCTGACAAATCTAGCTCTGTTCCAGGGACTGCAGTGAATGTGGTTATGAGGCCCTTATTGTTGAATTTTTACACTTACTGTTATGGTATATGATATTATTGTGGCTGGTTTTGTTTTTTTTTAGCTTGGGCTCTCTGTTTTCTTTTAAGTTTTAAATTTTTAATATATATTTTTGTTAAAGGTTTTTAAAAACTAACCCAAGCTAATATGAAGTAAGAAAAGGGAAAAGAAAGAGAAATCAAAGAGAAGTCCAAAAAAGGAAAGAAAGAAAAAAAATCTGTAAATCTTCCAATTTTCTGTGCACCTATTGCTACAATTATAACTTACTTGATGGGTACAAGATACCTCTCTTCTTTCTATAATCTATTAAGTTTAATCATTAAAAGCATAAATCATAAGCTCGTTTTTTTCCTGTTTCATGCAAAACATCTATAAGGCATTTCCAGTCAGCAATACATGTAGTTACAGTCTTTTCTCTGATCAAAGAAGTCAATTTTCACCAGCCATTCCTCCATTGTTGATAATGCTGAATCTTTTCATCTTTGTGCATGCCAGAATCTTACTGCAGTTGTCATGTACAAAAACAAAGTTCCATGACTTTTTTCCCAACTGTTTGTCCACCAGTTCCAAAAGAAAAATCATTGCTTTCAATTGTATATTCAGATCCTTTAGAGCATGTTCTTGAATTTAGAATTTTCTAGCTTTATTACATGTCCACCACAGGCGATAAAACGTCCCTTCTTGTTCATAATTCCAGCATAGGTTTGAAGTGGTTTTTTTTTTTTTTTACATTCTAGATAATTTCTCTGGTGACAAATACCAATCATACAGCATTTTATAAAAATTATCTTTAATATTATAACATAATGTAAATTTCAATCCTTTCAACCACATATTTCCCCTTGATACATCTGTATATTATAACCAAAATATTGAGCTCACTTTATCATGCAATTTCACTTGTTCTTCTTCAGTTTCCAATTTCAATAAAAGTTTGTACATTTTAGCAATTACATGTTCATCATTTGTACACAGTTCCATTTTAAACTCAGTCTTAAAATGTTCAAAACCATGAATTATTTTATCTATTTTAAATCTTTCAATAATTGTAAATAAGAAAAACACATACAATTATATTCTCCTGCCCCTCCAAATTCTTGTCTTGATTTTGTTTTACATTTTTCTTGACAATATTCTCGCATCTGACAATAGGTAAGTCATTTGTATTTGCTTATTATTTCTCATCTGTAATATGATTCTTGTTCTGAGAGCTGCAGAAGTGTTTTCAGGCATAATTTGGGTTTTTCTATTCCATATTCTCAATATGGCATATCTAACATAAGGTTTTTAAAATTCATGTTGACCTTGACTTTATTGTATCACAAATATCCATGCCACTCAAATCTCAGGTTTGGTTCTTCTACATCCAAAAGCCTTCTATTTCTCAACAACATCCACTCTTTCATCCAAACCAGAAAGCAAGGTGTAAAATAAAATTTCAAATTAGGCAAATCCAGGCCCCGTCTTTCCTTTGCATCTTGCAACAACTTATATTAACTATTATATATGATTCTGTTACTGGTGCATCAATTTCAGTAAAAGTATTGTCTGAAACAAAAACATCATTCTAGATAAAACATTCATTTTTATCACAGAAATTTTCCCCAACAATGATAGTTGTACTTTTCCACATGTTAATATATCTTTTTAAAACTTAATTCCATACCTTAACATAATTATTTTGAAATTAACACGTGGTTCATATTTATCATAATGATACCCAAATATTTTACCATTTTCTCAGACTTGAAACATGTTTTATTTATCAGTTCTCTTCTATTTTTTATTGTTTATTAATGTTAAAACCTATTGCTCCACATTCTTTAATTTGTCCATTAATATTTCAAATCCCTTTAAAGCATCTCCCAGAATCAAAACCAAGGCATTTGCAAAAACCCTTAACTTCTAAGTTTCTTTTTTAATCTTTACTTCTACATTCCTCTCATCTTATCTTACATCTCTATTCAATATTTACACAAGAAAAATAAACAAGAGAAGGGGCAGTGGGCATCCCTGCCTTGTTCCTTTTGTATGTCCAAAATCCATAACTTCTAAAACTTTAAACAAAAAAGCCCAATTCAAATTGTCAAAGGCCTTTTCTGTGTCTAAGAAGATCAGTGCAGCTTATTTTTTTATTGTGTTACTCCAAGTAAAAACCCACAAAATTATTTTCTGTCTATTAGCCAGAAACATTTTAAACAATTTGTAGTTATTTACAATGCAACAAGTAAATAATGACATCAGCCTATAGTCTTCTGTAAAAGTCAGATTTTGTCCCTCTCTAGGTATTAGTGTTATATTGGCCTCTTTCCAGTGTTCTGGCAGCTTTCCTCTTGTAGGATAGAGTTCATTGTGTATTGCAAAGGTTGCAAAAATTCATTCTCAAAACATTTATAATTAGAACCGGATAATCCATCTGGTCAAAGAATCCTTCCTAATTTAATATTTTTATAGCTTCAGAAATTTCTGGTATTATTAATAATCTGTCCTCAGTAAGTTTTGTTTCTTTAGATATTCATCTATTTTCTCTAGAGAAATGTCATTTCTTTTATCAAATTATAATAATATTGATGAGATGCTTTTTGCATGGCCACTTTGCCATTAACACCATATCTCCCTACTGTAATTTCAATATAATTTCCTTTTCCTTTTCTTTTTTGTAATTGATATGCTACCCTCTTCTCAGGTTTATTTGGTAACTTTTTTTGCTTTACATAATTCATTTTTATTTCCATTTCTCTTACTGTTAACATACATAATTGCCATTGAAGATGCTTAATTTGTTAAGAGGCACTTGTCTTCTCTGGAGAATTCTTTAGTTCTTTTTTTCTCTTTACTGCATCCAAAATAGCAGTCATGTTTTGGAGACTCTATTGGAGTGGGCAGTCATAAATAATAATAGTAAAATAGACAAAGTAATAGAAAACGAAGATGCTAAAGTACTCTGGGACTTGAGAATTCAAACAGACAAGCACCTGCCACATAAAGACTTAGCAATTGTTGATAAGAAAAACAAAAAGGTCTGGACGTGATAGTACCTGGAGACAGCAGAATAGAAAGACAAAATCTGAAGAAAATCACAAGATACAAAGACCTGCAATTCCAAAATATTTGGAGCACCATTTGAACACCACCAACACTGACAAAATCACTACAAGTCAATTGCAAAATGCAGATTTACTAGTTGCAGCTTACTTCCTGCAACCATACATTTAATACCATTAAACAACAACATCTGCCTACTCCAGGTCCTTGGGAAGGACTTGATAGGTGGACAAAAATGCAAAATCCAGTCTAATCATGTGGCTGACTGCCACCAAGCACAACAACAATTTTTTCCCCTAATCATTGTCATACAGAGGAAAATCATTCTCAATCACCTCTTACAAGGTGGGTAGCCATTATACTTCCAGTCCTCCAAAGGATTCTCAGACAGTTAATGGCCTTTCTTCACGACAGCTTTAGTACTAATCTGTTTTTGGATGGAGGATTGTTTCAAACAAAGTCCTCTACTTTATGTCACTTGTGACACATTTTTTTATAAAAAAAATATTCCTATTATTTCTAAGAAACGCCATTAGTTGCTTTCTTAATTCAAATCAACAATTATTCCAGGAGAAAAAGTCATCATCTTGTTATCTATTTTCCAGCTCTTTTCATTTATAAGCTCACATGTTTATTTTTTTCATTTATTTTAGCAGTGGTTAAGCTTCTCCTTTTCTTGAACAATGGTTCAACTTTGTAAACATTCTCCTAAAGGTTAATTTTAATCAGCTTGATATTGCTTTCTTGGCACTTTCTAGCTACCTACCTTGTGCTCAATGTTCTATGCCCCATTAACACACTTAATAAATAAATTATCATTCCTCCTTTGTGCTGTTATACAACTTTGCTTATATATCCTGGATTCAATTTATTTTAATTTATGTGAACTAGAAGCTGCATTGTGGTTTAAGTCAGACAGCTAGGTTGCATTTGTATCCTTAAAACACATTACATGAGCCTTTAAAGCATTTTTAAAGCATTATCATTTATGCAGCTATTTTGAACTGAAGTGGAAAAGGTGTTTTTGAATGTGATTATCTGAGGCATCTATCTGCACTTTCTTAAAGAGAATGCAATTTATTGGTTCACCTAGGAGCCACATAGTTCTAGAAGAATACATACTGAGTTAAGGAGCACTAAGTTCATTGTACCTAACATTACATGAAACTCCAGTAAAAAAAAGTGTGGCTTTTTAGGGAGGCATCAATAACAGAATAACAGAGTTGGAAGGGACCTTGGAGGTCTTCTAGTCCAACCCGCTGCTCGGGCAGGAAACCCTATACCATTTCAATAGTTGTCCAATTTCCTATTAAAAACTTCCAATGTTGGAGCACCCACAACTTCTGGGAGCAAGTCATTGCACTGATTAATTGTTCTAACTGTCAAGAAATTTCTCCTTAGTTCTAGGTTGCTTCTCTCCTTGGTTAGTTTCCATCCATTGCTTCTTGCCCTGCCCTCAGGTGTTTTGGAGAATAGCCTGACTCCCTCTTCTCTGTGGCAACCTCTGAGATATTGGAACATGTCTCCCTTAGTCCTTCTTTTCATTAAACTAGACATATCCAATTCCAGCAACCATTCTTTATATGTTTTAGCCACCAGTCCCCTTGCTACACCATCAACAGGTATAGCAAGTGTGTCCAAATCCTCTCCAAAGCTTTTCCACTTTGAATTAAAGTAATTCTGCATGTTGTTGTATTATATGTATTATGCTGTTATTTAACATTATATTATTATATCTTTACATTATAGCTTACAAAATTAGTGAACATAATATAATTACAGTGCAATCTTATACATGTTCTATTCTGACTAAATTCTGAAACTTTTTTTCACACATGTGGGTGGGGCAATGCTTTCTAGAGATATCATAGGGTTTGTGACATTTTAGAACAAGTACATGAATGAGCTTTCTTTAATTTATTTTCTAAAGTGCCAACTAAAGTTTATCAATTGTCCAAAGTCACAACTTAGCAACACAGAGGAATCGTGAAAATCTAGCTGCCATGCTACTGGTAATATTGCAACACAAATATTGGTTTCACTCTGCAATCCAAAACAATGAGAACAAATACATAGAAGTCTCTCAAATGTGGTAGGCCTGTTTTTTTTCAATTGCAGGGATAATTTTTAGTGAGCTATTATATACCAGCTAGTTTATGCACTGAAATCAATAGAGAAGTCCTGTTTATGATTCCTTGTTTGTATATGGACTAGTTAATTTATCTAGGGTCTTCTTGGTGATAGTAGCCCATCTGTGGAATTTGCTTACCTGCAGGTGACACCAAATCTTATACATTTAAATGAATCTTGTACATAAAGATTCACTGCTTATCTTTTATCTATCATATGAATCATATCAGAGGTTCATCACTCTTTAATCACTCTCAGCCTGCACTACTGAAACAGGTAGAGTTTCCTAACCCAACTTCTGTATGTTCTGTAGAACATGTGGAGATAACACTATGTCCCAAATAGCAAAATTCATCAACAGCTCTGCCTGCATTTTGCCCTGGGGAAAATAGGTTCCTAACCAACAAAAAGCCATATGCTCAGCTGGGAAAAGAGCTTGATGTCATGAAATTGATACCTCTTTTCCCAGGTGTCTTCAATGTATGAGAATGCCAGCCCCTCACCCCCAAAAAGTAGATTTTTGTCACTTGGGTCCACTGAGACCAATGTGAATCTATACAAAGAACAATAAATTAATGAAAAAACTGGGGGAAGGGGGAAACACTAACACAGAAGCTGTTATTAAGCTGAAATGTTCCAAAGACTAGGAAGTTATTCTTTGTTACAGTTATGCTCTTATACATATAAGATGCTTACAGATACACACAGGAAGTTCAGTTCAGTTTGAATTTGCACCTACAGGAGATGATGTTGCCATATCTATTCTTATTGCGGTTTTCATCTTCTTTGGCGGTGTCCCAAGATGCTGTCTGCCCTTCAGGTAGAGCCTGCAAATTAAAGAATGGAATATTTATAAAATAGGGAAGACCTTCATGGGTTTTTTTTAACTTAATGAAGTAGAGGGCAGGAGAGAGGCAGCATATAATTTAGCACTCTGCCAAGACAACTGCTTTCTGAGGAAAACAACAATGAACAATAATGAAGAGTCCATTAGTATCCTATGGCTTATGTAACTTATATTTTTATTTTATTTTATTTTATTTTATTTTATTTTCATCAAGCATGTATTAGAAAACAGATACAAGTATAACATGATTATGAATACATGAAATGGATATGAATAAAAGGGAACATTAGGACAGGGAGGGTAGGCATGCTGGTGCGCTTATGCACGCCCCTTAGGAATGGGGTGAGGTCTACAGTAGACAGTCTAAGGTTAAAGTTTTGGGGGTTTGGGGAAGAAACCACAGAGTCATTTATAACTTATAAATGGCCATACTAATGTAATTGGAACAAAAAAAATTAAGGATTTTGCTTATTTTTGCATATTTCTGATTAAAATAATATATATTATTTTTACTGATAAAAGGGTGTCTGGGCAGGTATTGTTATTGTTGTCTTTATGATGCCATCTCTAACACAGAGATGAGGGTTATCTCTCTCATGTCCATATGAAATATCAGGATACATATATGGCATTTAAACTGAGGCCAAAAGCTGTGCTATAAATAAAAGAATAAAAGCACTTGGTAGTATAGGAGTTTCCATATAATTCTCCCATTATAAACATACAGACACATACATATGGAGTGCATACAAACATACACACATCAAGTATATGTGTGGATAAATTTAAATCTCTTTTGCAAGCTTTCATGTAGTAGTCTATTCCATCAGGTTTGGGGCTATTCATAAAGCAACCTGGGATAATTCACATGCATTGATAGGCTCAGAAAACTTAGAACAAGAGTTGATGTTGGGAATGGCCACAGTATGAATGGAGAAGAAGCTGTAACAAACTCTTGTTGGAATACCTTCACACCCCAAGTTCTGTCTTTTTTCATAAAATCCCCCCAAAATCATATATTCAGCATAGTCTGGAATATTAAATATGTAATGGATTTAAAGTTGGCATTAGCTTAATGTTCCCAGACAAGAAATGTAGCCTATAATCATGAATGGTACCCAAAATGGTACCCAAAAAATGTTATGTGAAACCCATAATTACAAAATTCATCATTTACTACTGTTAACTAATATACAGTCCATAGAAACCCAGAACTGATAACACAGCTTCTTTGGTTGTGATGTTGTGGGTTATTCTAATATACCAGATATTACAGTAATGGTGTGACATTATAATTGTTTTATTAAAAAAGACAAAGTTTGCCAGACTGTAGTTTATAAAAGTTCTGTGAAGCAGTAATTCCAGGATGCACTATGGATGATTTTCTTGGTAAAATGGGTAATAAATGAGAGGTAGCTCAATCTCTATGTTTATTAAATAATGTTTCAGCAAATGGGAAGATCTTTGATCACACCTCATTTTGTTGTACAAAGAAAGTGCTACCCAATAGCAGCTAATGTTCTGAGTGGGGAAGAATATAGGAAAAAAGTAATTGAAATAAGGCATTTTTCTTCATCAAAGACAAGATACATTTGTATCTTGTTTCAATAAATTGTTCAGAAAAACTCATAATAATTTAGTTGCTGCAACAAACAAACAAAAAACAAAATAATAACCCCAATTTTCCATTTTATTCATGTACACAGGATGGTAAATTTGAAATCTCCAAAATAATACCATAGCACATTCGCAGCTTCGAATAAATACATTTTTTATTCTAAAAGAAGTGAATTTAATCCGTATATAGATATAGGATATACTGGAAAAAGCTGATAACTCTGATTTTATAACCAAATTTATAATTTTGATACATGAAATTGCTTGCCACTATTTTTTAGAAGCTAATGCACTAAGTTTATCACATTTTTCATTAGGCATTCTTTTTAGTACATTGTGGGAATTTTGTAGACATAGTATATAGTGATTTGAGCAAGGCATTTGACATTCTCATTAGAAAGTTAATTGTGGCTTACATGAGATGACAATTATGTAGATACTTATGTAAATAGCTTGAAAAACGGTGTTAGTGTTTCCTCATCAAACAGTGAGTCACTGTTGTGAGATGGATAACCATATAAATAATTTAAGTAAAAAATAATAAATAAATTGAATGCAGGCATGAAGAAAAATGTCAGAAGACTTAGTCCTAATTTCTGATTCTTCAATATTAAATTACTGTATAAGGCGATAATATAAAAAACAGACTTCATAGGTTAGGGAAATGGTCCAAGAATAACAAATTGATATTGGTATTAAAAAGGTACAAATGCAGAGCCAAAGATGAAAGTCCAGAACTGTAAGACTGCTTTTTAATAGGTTCAAAAAAAAAAAAAAAGGAAGGGGGGATCAATGAACCAGCAGCCTAAAAACAGCTGGAAAATGCAATCAGAGGAAAAAGAAAAGGCAAACTAAAACTATTCAAACCTTTTTTGTTTCAGTCTTCTCCAAATCACCTCCAGAAAAGTGCCACTTAGAAATTTTTAGCATTCTACGCAGTAGATAGTCACACATAGCTGTTTAAAATTGTAGTAGTGATTCATGTGCTTGACTACATTCTCTTTCCCCCTAAGTGTACAAGTGTTCAAAGAATCACAGACTTGGAAGGTGCCAAAAGCTTTGAAAAGTCATCTCTACAATAAAACACCCTTTTATATAAGTAGAATATTAGCAGAGTCAGTATTCTTTCGACAGATAGCTTTTTACAGTGAGGAGTACTTTTTTGAATGTATCATCTTATTTGAAGTGTTGCTGAATTACCGAGTCTACCACCTCTTGACTTGACTCATTTCATTCTGTTGCCTTCAAGGATATTTTCAACCTAAACCTCACTAATCACATTGGAAGAGTATTGAGGATTACAGCTATAGAGGTGATGTAATTTAATGGACCAGATAGGTGAAAGAAGAAAATTGTATTTTGCTACAGTTCACACAAGGAAGAGGAAGGAATGCAAGAAAAGTGAACCCAGAGCCAGTTCCATCTGGATTATGTCCCCCTTTAAGCAGCCCTATGGTCTCAGACCAGGAGTACCTTAAAATTTCCTTTGCAGTCATTGAGCCACCTCTGATCACCACCAGAAATAAAAATAGTGACTTTTTTTTCTGTTTTGTCATTTAGGGTTGGAAAATAAATCAATAGATGTATTTTATTTGTTTAGTCCAAATTTTGACTATTTTTTTATATAAAAAAGACCCACGAATTTCCAAAGTATAACACAATATACAGGTAGTCCTTGATTTACAACCACAATTGAGCCCAAAATTTCTGTTGCTAAGCAAAACAGGTATTAAGTGAGTTTTGTCCCATTTTATGACCTTTCTTGCCACAGTTGGTAAGTGAATCACTGCAACTGTTAATTGTTAACATAGTTGTTAGGTGAATTTGGGTTCCCTATTGACAGAAGGGACAACCTTGTCAGAAGGTTGCAAAAGTATGACCACAGGACACTGCAACCGTCATAACTATGAGTCAGTTGCCAAGTGTCTGAAATTTTGATCATGGGGATGCTGCAATGGTTGTCAGGGAAAAAATGGCCCTACGTCACTTTTTTTCAGTGCCACTGTAACTTCAAACAATCACTAAACAAACTGTTGTAAATTGAGGACTATCTGTATAAGTTTGTATACCAAACAAATTTCTCTTCCACTCTTCCTAAAACAAAAACAAAGCAAAAAGTCAGAAAATCTTAATTTTATTTTTGCCATCCACAAAAAATGAAGAACAGTTGCAAGGCAGAAAAGACTACCAACCTTGTGAGAAAGAGCTTTTAAAATTTTGTTTAGTGTAATTTTACTAATGATCCTGTTGTTGCTTGTCTTTCAAAGATTTTTATCCTGAAAGGAGGAATATAATTAAACGTAATCCATATAGGGTGTAATAAAATAGCCATCATAAATTTCTTTCAAAAGCAAAAGAAAAAAGGGATAGTGAAATGTCCTTGGTGGCAAACTTATTAACATGGCAAAGAAACTGAATATGGAATAATGTTTCCATTGATATTTGTTTAGGTTTGCAGCCTTTAAAATAACATGAAATGAAATACGACCTTGCGTGTAAAAGCATCAAAGTGCTAAGATTAGTGGAGATATAATTTTAAATGCCGTACAGCTGCCAGAAACTGAAAATTAAACCTGGCTCTTACTTACATTAAGCATTTCAGCAACTTTATCTGAGGTTATCAGAGTAAGAGTAATTCAGTTCTTCACAGCCCATTAACACTCTATAAGGCATCTTATCTATACTTTACAAAGCTGCTTAGCACATGTCATAAAGGGCCATAATGTCTAGAGGAGGCCATATTTATTAACTACAAAGGCTAAATTCTTTTTTATATCTACCATAAATATTTGTGAATTTTAGATGCCAAAATGGAAATGGGTTCTCTCAGTTTTTTAAAAGTAACTATATATCCTATATATACTCGTGGATAAGCCCATCTGCCAATAAGAAGACCCTTGAATTTTTAACTAGAACACCTTGAAAAATGCAGGTTGGTTTATCCATGGGTGGTGCATTTTTCTTGCTATTTTGGTTAAAATTTGAATCCTGAATTTTATTCATGGATGGGTTTATTTGCAAATATACATAGTATAATGTATACTTTTCTCAAACCATATTCAAATATGTCACATAGAGGCAGTCTTCTCCTGCAATACTGTGCTCCCACTGAAAGATATTACACACGCGCTCACACACACACACACACACACACACACACACACACACACAAACACACGCGCACACACACACACACACACACACACACACACACACACACACAGAGAGAGAAAAATATCCCATTCAACAACTGTGTCCACTAGTATACTCACAAAGAATGTGCACTTCAAGTCCTACCTTGGAATGGAAAACCTGATACCTAGAAATGCTCTGCCCCTATTAGTTTCAGCAGACATGGAACAGTGATTAAAATGATAAATGGGCAAGACTAGTACAATCCCCTGCTCAAGCAGAAGACCCTGTACCATTTCAGACAAATCTCTTAAAGATCCAGGCATTGACTTATGTCTGTCTTGAGGCCTTTCTTCCCAACTTCTTCCATCCCATAATGCTTCCTTAATCAACACTCCCGCCCAAATCACCATACATACATTCCATTGTAATCCACTGCCGTAGTTTAATTATTCAGTTTGTTGAGAGAAAAAGATAAATAGTGCCTTCTATTATGAGCCATTTCCTAAT
Source organism: Thermophis baileyi (assembly GCA_003457575.1). Lineage (NCBI taxonomy): Eukaryota > Metazoa > Chordata > Lepidosauria > Squamata > Dipsadidae > Thermophis > Thermophis baileyi. Next base: position 28,695 of record QLTV01003132.1, on the reverse strand, counting down.
CCTTGTCAGGCTACCTGAGGCAGAACAGATTATGGAACTAACTCGAGGAGATGAGGAGCCAGTAGTAGGAATGAATGTAATGCAAGGTAAAAAGGGCTGGATGTCCTTTGGTATTAATACTGCTTGTTGTATTACCTCTCTGACTTTGGCACCCTTTTGGGACAACATTCAAAAGATGCAACTCTAGTGATGAAGATGGAATAAAATTTCACTGACACCTGGAAGCATGAAATGGAAATGTAATGTATCCTATAAAATGTGGAGAATAGATTTCCCTTCCTTTCCTCTGTCTCATACAATGTTACCATTTGGTGGCCAGAATATTCTCTGAATTACCCTTGTATGATTTTTCCTTTACTTTAGGACTTGGCTCCATTTCTGCAAGGACCACTGCATCTCTTCTTCCAAGCTGAGAGTGCCTGTCCTTAAAAGCAGAATGGGACAATTTGCCACAGCTATCTAGCTGCGGCCATCTTGCCATAGCCAACTCACCATAGCCAACTCACCATGGGACAACTCGCCAGGGGACAACTTGCTGCAGTACAATTTAACAATTCCACTTAATTATTTAAAATAAACAAAAAATATTTTAATTTTTGCCATTTACATTTTATTCTGTCCCTCCTTGTGCATCCTTTCTTCAATGATTCCATTCCATCATTTCTTTGATATTAGTATAACTCTTTTCCTGCAGTGAGTTGTCTGGCCATGGTGAGTTGTCCTGCAGCGAGTTGGCTGCAGTAAGTTGTCCATGGCATGTTGTCCATGGTGAGTTGGCCATGGAGAGTGGGCTGTGACTAATTGTCATAGACCCCCCTAAAAGGCCATTCTCAGGTATGAGTGCAACTCTTGCAAGATGCTTACCAGGGCAAATGCTTGCTAAGCCAATCTCTGATGTTTTCCCCAAGTAGGAAAAACTGCTTCTAGCCTTCCCCACTGGCTGCCGTTCTTATTTGTGCCACTCTACAGGGACAGGCTGAGGAGCTATGTGTGCTAAGCATTTGCTGGTGAAATTGAGTTGCGGCTGCTGTTTACTGCATTTTCTTTTTTCATTGCAAAAAGGCACCAAGCAGTGTTTGCCTTGGGAAGCATCTTGCAGGAGTTGACTCTGTACCTGAGCATGGTCTTTTAGGGACCCATTGGATGGGGAGAAAAAAGTTAATTTATCCAACTTCTAAGCTACTCTGAAAGCATCACAACACATATTTAATTATGATATGTGATGAACTGTATTTTAAGAAATATACTAAGATGCCTTTTAATTTCCCACCAATCCTGTGAATTTATTTTTCTTGAAATATAGGATTATAAGAAATGAGGACTATTATGAGTAAGAGTGAATCTTTCAACATGGTGTTAGAGGAAGAAGAAAGGAGCCAGTAACTCAAAATTATATTTTTGACAGGCATGATACCAGAATAAGTTTCAACAGGGCTGTAATTTCTAAGGTGATTTGAGTTTACTTTGTGTATAAAATAGCTCTCCTTTGATATGCTGGAAAGACTGATCAATATTACTTTGTGGTGTCAAGGTTTAATGATCTGTTCAGAAATGGGCTAAGTGATTCTTTATGATGTCTTTCTGCCTCCCCCACTTTTGTTTCTTTTTATCTCTATTAACGACCAGCATAACCATAACTTTTTCTCATCTTATATTACTAGGCAATTTGTTCTTAAATTCAGTGGCAGTTTCTGGAGGCTTGAAAGACAGAAAAAGTGATGGAGTTTCTTTTCCCCCATATGTGTTTACTCTGTCTTAAATTTTCCTAAGGTCAGCTTTTAATTTCTCTTTCAATAAAACAGTAGATACTTTTCACAAGCCTTGAAAACTACATTTTTCCAAACCTGGTACATTTAAACCACCATCAGATGCCGTTGGGGAGAAAGCAGATTTGTCTCTATTAAGAAATTTCTTTAAAAAATAGCCAATGTTTTAAAGTTAACCTTCATATTCCTTTCTTGTAAAACAGAAGTGTTAATTCTTTTTAGTGCAGTTCAGTCATCCAGTCTTAGGTATATGGTTACCTATAGTAATTCAGATATAGGTTCTATTTATACAGATAGGCCATTTTAGCATATATTTCAACTGCAGTGAACAGTTGGTTCTACTTTCATGAGATTTTTCTTCCATTAGCCATTATTTTGTATTTGTGTTCAGTTACTGGATCTTGAGTATTATTTGCCCACTATTTCTGCAAAGGCCTCAGGTCTAAGTAACATTTCAGCAAAAAAAATATATATATATAACAATAATGACCAAGTAAATAGGGGTACAATTAACTAAAGGACAAAGGCAGTTACAGGAATGTTTTCAAGATGCCCAACACTGTGTCATTATGGTTATATTCCAGGTATCAATGATAAGTGAATCACTACTTACCCTATACTGCTGAATTTATCTAATACCACTTTGAAAGTGATATTCACCAAATACCTAACCTCCCAGTCTCCTCATACCTTAGGGTCATCAGGATGAAATCTCATCCACTGAGAATTAGGAAAAGGATGCAACAAGTAGCCAAGGTCAGTTTCAAGGTCAGCAAAGTGATGTATGATGTATGAATCTCTACTGAAGTGGGTCCTATTGGTAGTAACAATAATGAGTAAACATTGGCCTTTCTCATAGTATGGTAATATCTAGAGAGGTATTTGATTGGAGGCTTTGTGAAAAATTAAAATGGCTATCACTACTAATTAAATATGTGGCCAGGAATGTACAACAACTTGATCCCACTTGGGTGCTCAAGTGGAGCAGATGCCCAACAATAGTGCCTGATTTAAACAGAAGATCATCAGTACAGGTAATTGCTTCTTAATTATGCTACCACAAATTTCACTTTAACTACTGGATTGAGCTAGGAAAGATGAAAATAATCTTTAGAACAGAATGCCACTCTTTTAACTTCATAATTACAAAATCTCTGGCATACCAGGTCTCCTTGATAAGTTGCTTGGCTTGACACTCAAATCTAGCAGTGTTATTTCACTTTCCAGTTCTACAATCCATTGCAATTTGAAATACATTTTTACATTAACAAAATTATTCCAATAGTTTAATGTTCTTTCACAAAAGAGCTTCATGCCAAAATAATAGAAGAGTGTCAGGCTTGAGTCTTCATAGGTGACACCTTGCAGTCAGAAGAGCTATTAGCTGTTACAGACACTCAGAAGGTAGTCAAAGTTGTTTCTCTCCCCCCCCCTTTATTTAATGAATCTGATCTTTAAACTAGCTCTTAAAGTATTGCAATAATTTTATATGTTTTATATCACAATTTAAGGGGAAAATTCAGTGCATTCTGCTGCATGTAAGAATTTTCGGGAAACATTTGTTTAAATACCTTTAGTTCCTAAAAACAATACAGCCTCTGGTTAGTTTATGTTAGTAAAACAAATAAACATATTATTTTGCAAGGTATAATTAAACCATTAAAATTATAAATATAAGGTGAGCCAGGAGTGATGACGGCCAACATAAAGTGGTCTAAATTTGTCAGCGCTAGTCCTGATACATTGCAGAGGGGAGGTTATTCCAATCGATAGAATAAGTGCCACTGCAAAGAATTCTTATTAGATAACATTTCCACAAGCCATACATGAACAACAGCAAAACTAGAATAGTGGAAACTAGTGTCTCCAAGGTGCCTTTTCAAAAGGAAACTAGACTTTGTTTTTCCTTGAAGACATTTCTTCAAGGAAAGGATTACACAGTCCTTTTAGCAGTTCCAAGAAGGCTCCACCTCTATTTGTACTACTCAGGTGACCCTGAGGGCATAGATAAACCTGCAAGTGGCCTCAATGACGCTCAGAAAAAGTGGTAATGATCAGATGACTGTAAGGAATATAAATCCTTCCATTCGCTACCATTCAATCAGAATTGAAGAAGTGTCTTGGACGAGAAGCGAAATGTCTTCAAGAAAAAACAAACCCAAGTTGCCTTTTGAAAAAGCACCTTTGGGACAATCATGACCTGGATGACTGAGAATCTCCATAGACTGGAGACTAGTATAACAGAGGATAACAGTATAACAACTCAGTCCTGAGCTGTTGAAGGGTTTGCATACTACCATTAACAGATGGCCCAACAGCAGACAGGCAAATTTTTCAGCACAAATATAATAGCTGTATATTTGTCCCCATAGCTGCTGCATATGAACTAGTTATACTCTTTGAAACAGACCCAATGTCAGTGTCTCATAAACTCCATTTTTGATTTTGCCAATGTACGAATGTATAAATGACAGGAGCTCTGCAACAGAAAAAGGACTGCAACGAGGACTCAGGAAGAAAGAGAGGGGAAACCATGGTCAGTAACACATAAAAATAAGTCTCTTAACTATTGAGATACTTCTTTAATCAGGACTTATTCTGATTTTCCAGTAGCTTTAATCTCAATCTTTTTCTATTATTCAAGTGAGTGAATATTCATCTCACCTCATACTCCTCTTTAAATCCATAGCCCTGTCCCCGTTTCATCTGAGTGATGTGCTGCAACAAGTCGGCCACTCGGATTGCTGGCTGGAACTGTCCCCTGGGATAGGACATTTCCACTGGGTCACAGCTTCGATAGGGATGGGTCTGGATTGTCAGGGTCGGTTGAGTCATCTCCCCATGGCTATTGTCTGTTTTAAAGATAGGGAGGCAAAACAAACTTTCACCTAGCTGTTATTTGCGCATTTGTTTTCTTTCCCACAGGAATTAATTTCTCCCCATAGGTGAAATAAAGGACTGTAGAGAAACCATCTATGCCAAGTGCCACCAGGTAACGCTGAAGGAAAAAAGAAACCACACATACACACAGAGAAGCAACAAAGTCATGAAATGGTTCTGTCAACAGCAGGAAGAATATCACTTTTTGATGCACTTTGATGCACTCAGAAGTGTTTTTTTCATGCAATCTAGTCACATTAAATAGTCACCCACCCTGTTCTGTTCTACCTGCTGCTTTCTGAGCTGAAAGGGAGGAATATAACACAGAGAAGTGATACCGACTTTCCTCAGTTATTTTTTCCATCTTTATTTTATTTTTATTTTTGCCAGCAGAAACAAGTAAGGTACCAGTGCTATGTTACAGCCTGTAGGTGAACTGGATGTATGAATAAAGAGCTTTGATAGATTGCCAGTTTATGCTTTGTCTAACTGAAGATACACCTCAGCAAAAGAGACACAGATTTACAGACATTTTTTTCAAATATTATGATGATGAAAATAATAAGGCAATATATGTCATAAGAGTAGGGACTTTGTGATTTGCTGCTTATTCCATTTGCTAGTACTAACTCTTGATATCCTCTTCAGGGACCCTGCTCTCCTTCTGTTAGTTCTTAATTCTGGAATTACTTTAAGGATCTTTTCCAACTTGGAGGCTTAGAGCATGGCTTGGCAATATTAATTTTTCTACTTTGCTCCTTCTTCAAGGGCATTCTCAAGTTAAGTAAATCTGTTTGGTTCATTTACTCATTATCACGGAAAGAAATCACGTGAGTAGCAGTGAATAGGAATTCTGGCAATTAATACAGAATAGGGCTTGGCAATGGGAACAGTAAATTTCATGCCAGGATATTTTTGTCCTGACTCAAGGGTGGTGTGAACAGCACTTGGGGAAAGAGAGGGACTGCAATGTAGAATGTGATTATTTTAAGGATCAGTATTAAGGCAGGGTTAATTATTAAGTATTTCAATAAGATAACTAATATATGCCAAATCTCTTTTTCTATTTTCTCAGATCAACTAACTAAATGGAGATGCTAGGGAATCCAACATCAGCTGTTTCTTTAATGTGTATATGGATTGAAATCTCATTTTTTCTTCTTGTTAAATTGAATCAGTTTAGGTGAGGTCAAACTGGTCATTTACACATTATAAAAAGTAGAGTAGCATTTGTGTCTTTTTATGTTTTAGAGCAGTAAAAGAAGATGAAACTGTTTTTAGGGAGAGGAGCAGGAGTGTAATTCTTCATTGAAAATTTCTAGGCAATCTTATGTGTGATATATATTTATGTATACATGCATATGTATATATTTATGTATATATACATATACGTGTGCGTGTATGTGTATGTATTTGTATATATGTTATTCTTAAAGCTATACAATACAATTTTAATCTTAATTTCTAACATTTCTACTCACAATTTTATATGTCCTGAATTAGTAAAGGATGATAGGATGGAAAGAATAAGAAAAGAAAAGAAAAGAAAAGAAAAGAAAAGAAAAGAAAAGAAAAGAAAAGAAAAGAAAAGAAAAGAAAAGAAAAGAAAAAAAAAGAAAAGAGTAAGACGAAAAGAAAAGAAAAGAAAAGAAAAGAAAAGAAAAGAAAAGAAAAGAAAAGAAAAGAAAAGAAAAAAAAAGAAAAGATAGTAAGACCTGAGAGTTAAACTATATGTGTTATGGAATAAATAGGTAGAACAATTTTTATGTTTCCTCTCTTTCTCTTTTATTGTTCTATAGCTGTCATGGAAGGGAAAGATAGGTCAATTGCCACTTATGATCCTGAATATATTTTTTTGGTTTTTCTCAACCACTATTGTCTAAAATTAAGCTGGATAACTAAAGGACAGAAAACATCATCTGAAAAGAAAGTTATGGCCCCAAAGATAAAAGGTGTGTCATTGCAGTTTTCAGAATTTAATCAGCAATGCAAATATATATATATATCTGTGTGTATATGTATATGTATATGATGTATATGTATATGTATATGTATATGATGTATATGTATATGTATATGTATATGTATATGTATATGTATATGTATATGTATATGTATATGTATATGTGTGTGTATATCTTCACTTGTGTACATCCATTGCTATGGGTAAAGATCTAACATAGGAGTAGGAAACTAAGCACTTATTTATTCAATTAACAAGTCTAACATCATTGCTAATGATAATGACTCTGAACAGAGGGGATTTTCAAGGCTTATTAGTTTTCCAGGCTGGATTTACTTTCTCAATTCATCTTTCTTTATCCTATTTCCCATTAACTCCCTTTAATAGAGAAGGAAATATCTTTATAAGTATACCATACCCACTGGACTTACTATCCTTAATTTTCCACCATTGCGCTGAATTCCACCTGTTTTACAACTGGCTTCTCTATAGTCTGTACATTTTTATGAATTTCGTTTAAAAACATTGCAAGCTACCATTACAAGAGGGAACTATCAAAAATAATATGTAGACTTACTAAAGCATATTCAAAGCCACTGGATACATCATTATTCAAAATTACTCAATTTAGCATGTTCAAGTGGAATTACTATTTCCCATGCCTAGATTTAATGTTCTTTTAGTCTCTGCCATTTTTCCCCCCAGTTTTATAAGGGGGGGGGGAATTACTAGCTGGTACATTCTGGGAATTGAAGTCCACACATTTTAAAGTTACCAAGTTTGGAAAACACTGCTTTACTATTTATCATTGGCCAACCAGCTACTCCTGCAGCAGTATTTTAAGCAACATCTAAAGAAAGAAAAAAGGAATAGATGATGACAATCTGAATTAGCTGTTAAAATCTATTATAAATATATATAAGAATATAAATATCAGACATCTTATATTCAATATAATTGGCAGTACACTGGCATATGGATCTTACAGTGAATTACTGTTGCTTAAACTGTATTGACAAACATAAAAAAATCATTTTCCAAATTTTTGCTGTTTTAACTTGTGCTACTAAAAGTGATGATGGAATGTTCTAAATAAATATTATTTCCAAGTAACACAAAAACCTTTGTCCAAGCTACATTCAAACATTTTAAAATGTAATAAAGATGCTAAATTCTTTCCCAATGAATAGAGGAGAATATGTCTGGATACTTTGCAGAGAAAATCTGAATATGGATCTTTCAGTCTCAGCCAAATTTTTCACACTAGCTCTAAATAATCACTTTCTGGTATTATAAGTAAAAGCTGATTCTCTGTTTTGTAAAGTAAACAGCAACAAAACATAGTAAACCATATGCTTTTTGCTCACAGATAATCTCTGAATTCAAACAAGGCAAGTACTCACATTTTCTGCAAGTAATACTAGAGATGTATCTACTATTTCTAAGATGTCTAAGTTCATAAGATATTCTAAAAATCGTTTTTGCCATCTCTTGGGATATATTGTTTGCAATCCCAGAACAAATTAACAATAATAAATTATTGTTTCTAATCGAGTAGAAGAATTTTCTGAAAATGAGTTTAAATTTCTTCTATTTTTCTCTGCCATTTACACTTCTATATAAAGAGAGGAAAATATATATTGAAATTGTTTACAGTGACTTATATTTGCTATATACTGTAGAATTTTTTTAAAAAAAGTTCATTGAAAAATTAACAGACTCCATCTATTAACAGAAAATTTTCATGTTTACCAGTCACTGGATTTACTCTCTGTAAACTGCATTTTCTACCTCATACTGAATGCTGCTGCTAAAACATACTACAATTATATATAACATGTCTGTATGTTGGTGAATATTATAGGTAAAACTCTTGTGCCTTTCTATTTACAATGCTGCTGAAGATCTAGATGCTTATTATTATGGTATGTCATACAGTCAGCCAGACTGTATTTGGCTTTTTGTTCATTTATAGAACTTTTCCCAAGGACCTGGGACATACAGATGTTATTATTTGAGGATGTCAAAGGAATTGTCACAGAATGTAAGCTGTTCCGAGTAAAGTTGCCTTTTGCAATTGACTGATGGTGATTTTGTCAGTGCCAATGGTGTTTATGTGATACTCCACTTGTTTCGATATTGCACTTAAGGCACCTATTACTATTGGTACTATCTTTGCTTTCTTTTGCCACAGGTCTTTCTGTTTTGTGATTTCCTCTAGTTCTTTCTCTTGTATTTTGCTGTCTCTAATTATTATTATTATTAATTAAGCAGATAGCCACTCAACTCATACACTATGACTCTGGGCAGTATATGAGCATACCGAGCACTGGTTTTGCCATAACAGCCTATTATCTGATCTTATGTAAATCACAGACTCCAATCAGTTTTAGTTTTTAAAAAGGAACCCAAATTCTTAACTTTTCACAAGATAATATAAATCTGGTGCGATTAGAAGGGTGTACAGTGCAGAAGCATGACAACAATAAGATTAAGGTCTGTTCAGACAATTCAAGTTCTGCCATTAAAAAGTGTGTGTTGAATATAAACAGCAAGTTATATTTTGGAACTCTCCATTAATTGTTGCAGCTCATTCTGATTTTAATATGATAAGCCTATCATATCCATTTATATTTTTATTCTGTTAGTCTTGGCAAGTGTGTAACATGAGAAGACATCCTTTCCACAAAATAAATTATTTTTGAAGTGATGTTTACAATGGATTTAATTATACACACATCCAGACTCACTCTTCTGAAATAAAAGGTTGTCATTTATTTGACATTTCCTAAGCAAAGTTCCAGAATATCTCATATTTCTTTTTGTGTTATCCTAGTGGTAAAGAAAATGCTTATAAAATTGGCTTCCCAATTTTTTTTCTTTTCATTTAGCTATTAAATGACAAATTGTTTACTTCACGGTAAACAATTTGTCATAGTTCTTGATCGTGGTAATATGCTAATATAAAATAATTCCTCCCTTGCGAAGGGGACAGGGAAGATCAGCTATCATACTACTGATTTAATATAATGCAGGGTTTTATTTGTTTCTTTTACCAAAAATACTGATAGCTAATTAATTAAGAGCTCAAACTACGTAGTGGGAACTTGCTTTCTGAGGCTGTTGATGAATAAAAGGAACAATCTAATATTAAAGAAGCATATCAAGAAAACAAAGCAGAACTTCATTTTTTTGCTCAATCCCATATGAACAATTTGTTTCTGAGAAAACACCATCCTTCTGTTTATGTTTCCTGGCTTCCAATCTACTATGGGTTATTTGCTCACCTTTAGACTGAAAGTGTAATATAGTTTACTTGTCACCCCTTTTTTTATGCCTCTGGCATCTGGACCTGAACACAATTGTCAAAATCAACGAGAAAGTAACATGATTCTATGAGATAACTTTATGTTGCCAAAATCTGAATTTTGTAACATCCTTCACAAAATCATTTCATTCTGCATTTGGCTTCCTGCTATATCTTTATTTTCTGGTTTTATCATTTAGTCTGTCAGTTTCCGAGCTGTGTTTATATATTATGGTATTCCCCAGGTAGAATGTTATTTTTATTTAAAATAGGGAATTTATTTTATTATCCTTCATGACTTTCCTTCTAGGCCTTATATCAAATGGACTATGGATTAGTTAATATCCTATCCCATCCCATCCCATCCCATTGCTTTGTGTTTGTGTGTTGTTATTTGCATTATCAGCTTAGGTGGAGTTTAGATCACACAGAAAGACCAGAAAGGCTAAGGAAGGATGATGGATAGAGATCACAGAGTGGCAGAAGCAGAATTTCTTACTTTGAATATAAATCCTTCTTAATATGTATATAGCATATTTTATCAAATTCAGAATTAAACCTTGAATCATTCTGAATTGAATCCTGTAATTGAATCTGTTCCTTGTGTATGCATTATTAAGTGTGCTTGTGTGGTGCCTGAGAAGGGATAAAATGTGTTTGTCTTTATGGTGTCTCCCAAGTCAGCTTAGGTCCACTTTCCAAGTCCCACTTCAAGATTCAAATCCACATAAATCAGGAATATTATAGCAAAGAGCATAGAATTACTCAATTATCCTGAGGCTGTGGAATAGTCTTCCCTTTGAGATCTATAATAAATTAGAAGAGCTACAAAATATGACTTGTTCACTAGAATTGGCCCTCTTTCAGATTTTCTGATTTTTTTGGCATATCTAGCCACTGAGTGTAATCAAAGCTATATGTGAGTCCTGTGGATTTATAGAAGGGAGCCTGATTATGCAGAAAGTGTAATAATGAAACTCTGGTAATATTTAGCAAGGAAGTTATTCAAAATAATTTCCTTCTCCCCCAAAATGAAGTCATGTGCTAATTAACATATACTGTAAATATTGCTTTAATACATGTATTGTTGGAAACAAGTCCTCCCTGACAAATCAATAATGAAAATTGAATTTTAGAAAATCTCCTGACTACCTATGGCTTGGAGATCTTCTTCTACACCTAGCAATGTGGAAAACCACTGTCCAACAGCAGCATCTTATGCACTGATCTCTCGTGATAGATAATTTTTGCCCTGATTGTTCTACCTATACAGGTGCCAGAAAGCAATGCTAAATTTATAATGCTTCCTGACAGCATGGCTATCAATGTTCAATCAAAAATCCACGTCCCTCCATCTTAACATAATGTCTTTCCATGGATTAAAATGGATTGTTTCAGAAGCCTTTTTGTGCCCTTTCCTTTCAAAGCAAAACTGTCTTCTTCCCAACTGGATATATCTTAACAAGCAACCGGATGTTCCTGAGGAACTTTCATAGCTTAACTTGATATTCTAACATTCTGACAATCATCTTTTTCTTTTACTATTCTCTCAGCTGTGAATATGGTGTATCCACAATGTCCTATGGCTTAGTTCTGTCACACTTTCTTTAGTCCTGCATGACAGCTCATCAGCAGGGTGTCAGCAGAGAAATGCCTACATGCTGAATATGTCATTAGTGCATCATTGCTCATAGCATGCCAGTCTATGTGCACCTGTTCTGTAAGAACCCTGCAGAATATCTTCTGAATTAGACACAATAGAAATTTAAGGATTTTTTTTCTCTCTCTACAGTTCTCTTTATGGATCTAATACTAGTATCCATTTCAGGGGTGGGTTCTGCTTTTCTTCGCTGCCGGGTCGCTCAGTGACACGCCTTCGTGTGTGCTTCACGCATGCGCAGTACTTAAAAAAAAAGCTTCTGCGCATGCACAGAAGCAAAAAACAAGTTGGCAGCGCCTATAGCGCCGCCGAAAGAACCGGTTTGGGGGCGTGGTAGGCCTGGGTCGCTGCCGGTTCTAGCGACCCAAGCCACCAAGTTACTACCGGTTCTATAGAACCGGTCTGAACCGGGAGGAACCCACCTCTGTTCCATTTGTCCTATAAGTCACCTGATAAATCACAGTCCCTTCATGGAATACTATGTAACAAACTTAAATTCAACACATTCCAGATACTTATATGATTTTTCTTGCCATAAATGTATGACTGCCTAAAGATATGTTAGCTATACTTGTAGATAAAATAGCTGTAGAAACATTTGTACACTTCCCCTCTTATTTCTCAGTAGTTCTGCTGTGGTTTTAACCTGATGATTCCTTATCTAGATGTACAGTGATTTTTTTTTAATTCAGAATGGATGAAAATGTTGCTTTGAAAATACTGAGTTCTATGAATTGTAATTTAAACCTTGAATTTCTCTTCATTGTCATCAAGAGGAAAATGAAATGGTCTAAGCCTGTTTCTTCTCAGTACAACAATAACAGAAAAAATGGGGAAGGTTATATCTATCTATGAAAAACTATTTCCCTGTGATGTTCTGTTTTAATATATTTTTTATTAAAATTTTAATTATAACAGTAAAAACTAATGCAAACTAAATAGAAAGGGAAGAGAATGGAAAGAATAAAAGTGCAGAAAAAAGAAAAAGAAAGAAAAAGAAAAGAAATATATAAAGAAGTGATTTCTTACCTTCATCACAACAAACATACACAAATTTTATAACTCTTCATAGTATAAGGTTAAACAGGTATCTCTTCATCCTATGTCCCATCCCTTATTTATAAACAAATCCATAAAACATCCATAAAACTGTTCAATTCTGGTGTCAGCAAAAAGTTCCTAAAGGGTTGCCAGAATATTTTTTTTTAAAAGTATTTTTGTAACCTCAATCAATTAAACCAAGTTATATTCCTTCCTTTTACTTCTAACAGATTCACTTTTTAATTCAATAAAATATTGATGTATGTTTTTTTTTCATTAATTTTTTTAGACATAATCTATCCATAGAAGCAGACATAACAGTGACAATGTTGATATTGTAGTTACTAACTTCTGGTTCCATTCTTCAAAGCCCTCCTTTAATATTTCCAGTGTTATGTTTTGTAACACTCTGTAAGTCCCAGTATTAACTGAAACAATGCTTGTATTTTTTCCTTCTGCTTTAAATCTTTACTCCCTTCTAGAGTCCAATTTCTAAAACCATCACTTATCTTTTGTTTTGATTTGCAGTTCCCGAGATAGCCAGAATCAATCTGATTCCCAGGAGAAGCTGTTTATTTTTATAGTTAATTCTAATTTATAGTAAGTCACTATTCCAAATTTATCTGAACTCTTAAATCCATGTATAACTGTCTTAGATCTGAATCATATTGTCCCTGGTAGCTTGCTCCTACACAGTTTCATCAGAGTTAGCTTTGTTTGCTTGTTTGTTTTCTATCTTTCATAGGTTTGAAAAGAGTAGAAAGAGAAATAAAGTTTCTAAAGTGTCATTAACAAAACCTGTTCCTTCAAGTTAGCAAACCAGTAATATAATAATTATTTTATTTTCTCTGGGAGAGGAATTTGTCACAGAAGTAAGAGTGAGATCTCCCTTTTTAAGCGGGGTAGTATTCATTTATTTAGAATGTTTCTGATCATCAGAATAGAAGATGATAAAGAAGAGGAGGAAAATCCATCATTGCATCTCCTTAGTAGTTATGACTCTCAATGAACAAATGCTACCTAATACTGTTCATTATTTTTCATATCTGAACCAAGGACCAACTCAACAGAAAGCAGCATTATGTGAAACTGTGTGTGATTTAGGGCAGGGATGGGTTCCAACTTACTTCGCTGCTGGTTCGCTCCCTCCCGTGCCGCATGGGTGCGCCTCGTGGGTGCGCACGCGCTTTGCTCACACGAGCATGCGCAGTAACGAAAAATCCCCCAAAAATAAAAAAAACAAAGCCGAAAAAAAGATGGCGACCGCATGCACAGTGCCAGAGCGCAGAAGAAGAAAAAAATAAAATAAAAAAATTCAAAAAAAAAATATTCAAAAAAAATTAAAAAAAGATGGCGGCCCCCACGGACCGGCACCAACCGATCCGGTTCGGTGATGTCATTGTGATGTCACCAGCGGATCGCTACTGGTTCGGGCGAACTGGTCCAAACCGGGAGGAACCCACCCCTGATTTAGGGGGGATTTTACACTAGCTCCTGATTACATAGTTTTGCATGTTACAGTGCATATTTCTGTTCAACTGCTCAACATGGTTTTAAAAAGTATTGATTAATAACTGAATCATGTGTTATCCCAAAGAATGAGATTTCAGAAACTAAAACTGAGTAACAGAGGCAGCTTAGACAATTAAATGGTTCTGTTTTCTGTGCTTTTCATTAGCTGTCCATTTCTGACAATAATAGTGTTTTCCACAGAGAAAAAATGTATCTGTGGGCGGACTCCTCAGCTCTTCAATTCAATAATGTTGTTTTCTTCCCAGTTCTGATGTAAGAAGCAACAGCTTATTTGGCAATGTTGGCTTTTTCCATACAGCACCTGGTGTGAAACTGCTGTTACTCTTTTTACTCTATGCACAACTATTCATGGTTGTTGAAGGAGTCATAGGATCATTACACTTTCAGGATGGAGACTATAGACCATATTTACAAAGTGGATCCAGTTCAGAATACTCAAGCTAAGCTTAAACAAATTTCACACATTTCTTATATGGTGATAGAGAAGGCTTTGTAGTAGACAGTGTGATCAATCAGAATAGAGCTGGAAGGGACTTTGGAGGTCTTCTAGTCCAACCTCCTGCTCAAGCAGGAGATCCTATATCATTTCAGACAAGTGGCTATCCAGTCTTTTCTATGCAAAATATAATAATGCAGAATATTTTTAGGTTGCTCTTGAATCAGGGCTATACTTTGGGTTTTTCCTTCTATTATTAAATGTGTTAAGCATAATTAGGACATATAGGTTTGTTTGTGTTTCTAGTTTCAAAATGTAGAAATGCATTGCACTGGCTTTTGACAAAAAGTCAAAAAAGAAGGTTCCAGGGAGAAGTTTAAAAAGATTTGGGGATTTCAGGTATTTTTATTTATTTATATTCCACCATTATTATTTCTATAAATAAGTCAAGGGGTGAACATACCTAATACTCCTCCCTGCAACTCTTCCTATTTTCCCTGCAACAATCAGGGAAGCAGATTGAATTGTGGGAGAGAATATTTAGCCCAAAGTCATCCAGCCAGTTTTCATGTCTAAGGTGGGACTAGAACTCTCAGCCTCATAGCCTGGTACCTCAACCACCAGACTAAACTGGCTGACATTGAAGGTTGTCTGTATCTGCTTTGAACTGGGATTACAAAAGTCAAAAAGGCCTCTTCCTGCTTCCAAGAGTTAGAGCAGAAGGACATAAATAATATTAAGGTTTTTTCCCCCTTAATCCTTAACTTCATACTTTAACTTTTTGCTTGTTTGCTTCAGTGGCATGCAAATCAATTAATTACCAAAATCTTCCTGAGCATGAGCATACCATCATGAAAATGTGAAACTTACTGAATCCATTAACATCTTGGCAGCCTGAAGTGAAAGTGTCTTCATTGTGAGCAGCACTTTTTGTAGCAGTCTTGTCTGAAGCAGCAACAGGCCCCATTTCTCGTTGACTGCTGCTTTGGGTCTCTTTTTGTTTCTTGGCTAGTTTCCTTCAAAGTGTTTTGAAGAGGGAAGAAATCAGAATTAGTTCCCTTCATAAATTAAAAGAAATTGAAATATATATAATCTGATTTGACACAACATGCAGGGTTGTCCCAAAAGTGCTTTTTAAAGAGGCAACTGGACTTTCTGATTTTTCTTTGAAGACGTTTCACTTCTCATCCAAGAGAAGCTCTGAGCTGAAGAAGCTTCTTGGATGAGAAACGAAACATCTTCAAACCCCCCCCCCAAAAAAAAACAAAAACCAGAAAGTCCAGTTGTCTCTTGAAAAAGCATCTTTGGGACAACCATGACCTGGATGACTGAGAATCTCTATAGACAACATGCAGGGTTGTTGCAAATATGAGGATGCATTTTGATACATCTCCATTTGCAAGAGTTAACAATGGAGAGTGGATATGAAACTAGCAATGGAGTATCATGGAAATTAACAGCATTCAAAATTTGGGTCAAGGAAAAAAGAGCATAAGTAAATGGGACAGCAATGGGATCATATCAAGCAATTATATAAACCTAATCATGGAAGCTCCTTTGATAATTTTGTCTCTGGTCAAGTATACTCCCCCTTAGAAATGCTGTCAACCTCTATTCCAACTGGAAAAGCAATCTGTCTGCTGAGTAAAATATATTTGGGTGAGACCTTGATCCTCTAATCTTTTGCCAGTCTCCAAGAAAAAAAAATGGTAATAATGAGGCATATGAGACAAACAGCTGTATTTTTATTTTCCATAGATGAATGACAAAGTTTACCCTAACTGTTGAATTTAAATAGATTTAAATTTATGTTAAACATTGTATTTAATTAAAAACAATCTAAAGCCCTGCCCTTGGTCTATCGGTCTAGGTCACTTATAGTCCAATGCCACGTATAAAATGCTGATAATCAAGTTATGTTTTTCTTAAATGTGTGCAATTTCTAATCACTTAGAAGCCTGTTTTCATAACTGTTTCTGATATACTGGAAGATACTAAAAATTGTGTCTCCTTAATTTAAGACGAAAATCAGTTTTGTAGTAAGTTTCTACAAGGATACGCCATTAAAATTTGTACTAACATCTTGCTGTTGGTTCAAAAAGAAGGGGCGTTGGTCTTACCTGATACGCCTCTTCTCCGAAATATGGATATAGCATCCAGGAATGGGTTAATCCGTCTGCTCCGTGATTGGACTGAGTGAGCCTGTCAAGTTGTTTAAGTGCCTCCCTTGTTGCTATGCTTGGCAGTTTGGAACGAAGGAGCGAAGACGACAGACTCTGTTGTGTCACCGAAAAACAAGAACATTCCTCTGGCCTAACGCCACCAACAGTCCAAGGACTACAACCGGGTGGGGCTGGATGCTATATCCATATTTCGGAGAAGAGGCGTATCAGGTAAGACCAACGCCCCTTCTCCCTCATAATGGATATAGCATCCAGGAATGGGACATACCAAAGCTGTCTGTCCAAACGGGAGGGCCCTCTAGTCCGCCAGACGTTGGTGACCTCAGTCCCGTACAACCTGCTGGAGCACTCTCCTACCAAAAGCTGCCTCGGCTGAAGCGAACACATCAATTTTATAATGCCTGACGAATGGGGAAGGCGAAGACCAGGTCGCCACCCAGCAAACCTCCTCCAACGATGCCTGGGTAGCCCACGCAGCCGACGTGGAAGCGCTCCTCGTAGAGTGGGCCGTGATAGCAGCCGGTGGCTGGCGAGATTGCAATTCATACGCCTTGGAAATCGTGAAACGGATCCAGCGACCAACCGTCGATGGCGATATCTTACGTCCCAGTGATGCAGGTTGGAACGCCAGAAAGAGAGACACTGACTTGCGAAAAACAGCTGTCCTCTTAATATAAATCCGTAACGCCCGACGTACATCAAGGGTATGCCAACGTTTCTCAGCCCGATGAACGGGACGCGGGCAAAAGTTCGGGAGCACAATCTCCTGCGCCCGATGGAACCACGTATTCACTTTCGGCAGGAATGCCGGATCCAGTCTCAGAACCACTTTGTCCGAGTGAAAAATACACAAATCGGATCTGACTGACAAGGTCGCCAACTCGGACACCCTCCTGGCTGAACTAACGGCCACCAAGAACGCCACCTTACAGGAAAGGTGATGCAAGGAGGCCTCTCGAAGTGGCTCATACGGCGAGCCCATCAAGGACCGCAAGACAAGAGGAAGGTCCCAAGTAGGGTAGCGATGGACAATCGGAGGGGCGATGTTGGTCGCGCCCCGCAAGAAATGCCGAATATGCGGGTGAAGGGTCAACGAAGCGGCTCCCTAGCAAGACAAAACCGATGACAGAGCTGCGACCTGCCGACGCAACGTGTTCGGGCTAAGTCCATTGTCCAGACCAAGTTCAGAGCCGCGACCTGCCGACGCAACGTGTTCGGGCTAAACCCATTGTCCAGACCATGTTGGAGAAAAACGAGGACGTTGGCGATCGACGCCTCCGATGGGACGACGGGAACCGTCTCGCACCACCTGCAAAAGGCCCGCCACGTAGCATCATATATGCGGGGCGTTGAAGGCCGGTGGGAGGCTTGCATGGTAGCGATGGAATCTTGTCCTTCCTCAGAGCGACCCGCTCAAGCGCCAGGCGGTCAGTTTGAACGACTGAGGGTTCGGGTGGGTCAGTGACCCCTGGCTGA
>QLTV01003131.1:3821507-3836140 GCA_003457575.1 Thermophis baileyi | reverse complement strand
AGGATACATCCAGACAGTCAATTACGAAAGACAGTCCGTTTCTATATGTTATATTTTTTTACATAAATAAAGGGAGACTAGTATAGATCTATTTCAAGCTATTTAGCTCTCATCAGCTAGCCACACCCTTCTGGGATTAGAACCCGGGCCCCTTGCCTAACAAGGCAAGTGATTAAACCTCTGAGCCACAGGATTCTTCTCCCTATCTGCATGTTCCAGGGACAAGGATATATATATGGTTTTTTTTTTCTGGCTAGCTGATGAGAGCTAAATAGCTTGAAATAGATCTATACTAGTCTCCCTTTATTTATGTAAAAATATAACATATAGAAACGGACTGTCGTTTATAATTAACTGTCTGGATGGCCCGTGGGGTATGTTTTCTCAGCTGGTTTTAATCAAATCTCTTTTCCAGAGTATAAGCCCCAGTAAACTCAATGCAATCCATTTCTGATTAAACATGCAACGAATTGCAGTTTTAAACCTCTTTAGGATAATATTCAGGAACTATAAGGATGCATTAACATTCCTTCGGTGAGAGAATGTAATGGAACTTCATTTTTGAAGAAGAAAAAATTAGATTGGATTTCTCTCTGGTGCCATCCACATGGGTGGATGTATCAAAAGGCTTAGCTGAGTACATGTTCAAGAGAGGTTGGGATCTACTGGATCTAGTTCTAGCTTTCTATCATATTTCTTAAGCACAAAGACATTTGTGCAAGCCGTAATCTTGGTCTTTATAAATTTTCCTTTCATCGTTCATAATAGGTAGGAGATAATTGGGGGGAAAAAAAGGTTTGGGGAGTTAAGAAGACCAAAAAGTAACTTTTTTTAAGATACGGTATGTAAATTTAGTCGCTGGAACCGTAAACCGTATAATGGGCCAGAACACAGAGTTGTAATTGATTGATTGATGAGTGCATGAGGTAATCTACGCCGTGATTGGTTGCTGGATTTAAAGGGAACGTTTCCCTTTTTTCCCGCCTTTTTCTTCTGTGTGTGCTGTTTTACGATTTACCTCATTGATTTACCTCATGATGTTGCTAATATCTTGTCTGCTGTAAATATAGAAGGTGAAATATATTTATTTATAGATAAAATTACAAATTCGTGTCAGCATCTCTGACTTCACATGGACACCTGCTGTGCAATTCCCTGATGTCATATTTCTTAAAAATGCAAAAATATTTGGACAAGCCGTAATACTGGGCTTTATAAATTTCATTCCATCATTCATAATATGTAATAATATATCATAATTACAATAATATGTAATTGAAAAAAAGAGGTTCAGAAATGAAAGAACACAAAAATGTAATTTTTTTAGATATGGTGTCCCGATGATAGTGAAGTTCTAATGAAGACAGTGGCTTAAATAATTTATCCAGGAAGGCATTTATTTATTTATCTGGCATCCGATTTACAACAGTCAAAAACTGACCATTTATGATATAGCGAGCGCATAAAATAGAATACGCTTACAACAGTTCGTTTAGTGATCGTTCGAGGTTACGAAGGCACTGAAAAAAGTGACTTATGACCATTTTTTCACACTTATGACTGTTGCAGCATCTCCATGGCCACATGATCAAAAGTCAGGTGCTTGGCAACCGACTCATATTTATGACGGTTGCAGTGTCCCGGGGTCACTTTTTGTGACCTTCTGACAGGCAAAGACAATGATTCACTTAACAGCTATGTTACTGGCCTCCCCAGGCTCCGGAGGCCCTCTGGAGGCCGGAAACATTTCTGGCCTTCCCGAACTCCCGGTAGGCCCATTTTCCGCCCTCCCCGAGCCTCCACACGCACCCTGCACTTACCTGCATTCAAAATGGGCCGCGTGGGGACTCCTGGGAGGGGCGGGGTGGGCGGGGCCAGCCAGGAGTGGGATTTGGGGGTTCTCCGAACTGCACAGAATCTTAGCTAGAGGTTCTCCCGAACCCCTGCGAACCCCCAGCAGCCCACCCCTGCATTTACAAGCATAAATAAAATGGAAACGTAGACTACATTCATGGTGAACCAAATTATCCCATTTAAATTAGTTCAGTTGGCTGAGAATATGTGATGCCAATTATATATAGTCTTCATTTTCTAAAAATGTGCAAAACTCATCAATCTGTCGTGGGATATTAACAAGGATTATAATTTGCCCACTGAGTCCAAAACAGTATAGGGAAATAATTCTATCTCCCTGTTCCAAATTCAGTATCTCATTATTGTATTATCTCTGTTTGATTATCTAGGTTTGTCTTATTAAATGCATAATCATTATTTTCCTCCTTTACTTGAAAGATCATTTAAATTGCTGAGGGGAAAAAAGACCCAGGAAATTTAATGAAAAGAAAATGCTTTTAGGTCCAGACCAAAGAATTTGGAATGGGTTGTTTAAAATATATACCATCTTTTCTCCAAAGCAAAGCATGAACAATATTCCTGTAAGTGCTTTTAAGCCTAAAGCTTTTTCATGCCAATATATCGCTGAAATGAAATGCCCATTTGACTTTTAGAGTAGAAATTATAGTTCACAAAAATTTAGATATGTGTTTATAGAAAAGGTAGTTATTGATCCCTGCCAAAGTCTTAAGGTTTCATTCTTTTCTCTGTTAAAATCTATGATGTGTAAAGGCTCTGCCTTTTATATAGTTTACAAAGGGACCCAACTGCAACAATTCTTCGAAAGAAGGATTCAGTCTTTTTAAAGCTTATCTTGACACTCGAATTCATTACTGCTTTTGTTTGTAAGATGTAAATCGCAATTAAAGTACTGGACATGGATTTTTATCATCATTTGAGCTGTTAACCAAGTGATCCTAATCAGTGTTCTGAACTGACTTTATTCTTGTCATCTTCCTTTGGGAAGATAGAATCTGATTGATTTCTTGCTATAATAGATCTGTATTTCAGAGTGGACTTAAACCATTTATTATTTGAGTTCAGACGGGGATGTTTCCATCTGATGTGGTATAAAAATGCTTTTTCCTGGTTTCTAAATCACCCGCCCTCCATTATGACAAGGAAAAATGAACTTTCCAATCATAAAATATAATAAATACAATACAATTAAAAAATCCATCAATAATACCATTGAAAAGTCCACAAATATCCAACTTAAAACCACTCATTTTAGCTGATTTCTAAGTTTTTAAGAAGAGATTGGAAAACCATTGGTCTGAAATGTTGTAGGGTTTCCTGCTTGAGCCAGGGGTTGGACTAGAAGATCTCCAAGGTCTCTTCCAACTCTGTTATTCTGTTATTTTAAAGCTGTAATGGATAACAATTTTGCAGTGTGGCCATATGTAGTTGGCATATCATATGCTGCTATTTGTTTCCATGTCCACCAACAGTTTAACCTTCATTGCTTCAACCTAGTCATCTGTAGCCAAACCATTGGCTGACAGCAGGCAAATGGACATCCATTTTCACTGTCCTATTGTTGCCCGCAAACCGAGTTTAGCCTGGTGTAGATGCCAATCAAAGCCAGACACAAGAGGTGGTTCAAGGAACTTTTATGGAAGTACTTCAGCAAAAGGGTCTCAGCAGCTACCGTGTTTCCCCGAAAATAAGACCTCCCCGAAAATAAGCCCTCCCCTGAAAATAAGACCTCCCCGAAAATAAGCCCTCCCCCGAAAATAAGCCCTCCCCTGAAAATAAACCCTTCCCTGAAAATAAGCCCTCCCCTGAAAATAAGCCCTCCCCCCAAAAATACATTTCATCTGATTAAGGTTAGGGAGACAGAGCTGGAAATCAGGTAAGACGGCAAGAGGAGCCCTGTCTTGCTCCACGCACCCCAAAATAATAAGACCTCCCTGAAAATAAGGCCAAGCGCTTATTTCGGGGTTCAAAAAAATATAAGACAGGGTCTTATTTTCGGGGAAACACGGTACAAGAGCCAAGACCCCAAACAATACACAAATACAAATTGTATACAGTTATGATTAAGGAAGTTAACACCCTAAGAATCACTCATTGGTTCCTTGGGACATGTTTCTTTTGATTGGATACTTCTACTTTACTCTCCTTATTCATACATTGTATGTTTATGCAAGTAAGCTTTCTTATCAAAAGGGGTGTGTGTTTTACTATTATAATAAGATGGAGGTTACCAAGTTTATCTCTAAGTCCCTTAGCTAGCATCCTTCTAACTTTCTTGTAACTTTCTTGTTGCTAGGCAGTAGTATCCCACCATTTATGACTGGTTTTTATTTTTATTTTTATTTTATTTAGTTTGTCAAACATGTACGAGATAACAGGTATAAGTATAAACATGGACATGAACACAGGGAATGAGTACGAATAAATGGGAACAGTAGGACAGGGACGGTAGGCACGCTGGTGCGCTTATGCACGTCCCCTTACAGACCTCTTAGGAATGGGGTGAGGTCCACGGTAGACAGTTTAAGGTTAAAGTTTTGGGGGTTTGGGGAAGAAACCACAGAGTCAGGTAGTGAATTCCAGGCATTGACCACTCTGTTGCTGAAAGTCGTATTTTCTGCAATCGAGTTTGGAGCGGTTTACCTTGAGTTTGTATCTATTGTGTGCTTGTGTATTATTGCGGTTGAAGCTGAAGTAGTTGTTGACAGGTAGGACGTTGTAGCAGACAATTTTATGTACTATGCATAGGTTGGACCATAGGCGGCGTAGTTCTAAGTTGTCCAAGCCCAAAATTTCAAGCCTGGTGGCATAAGGTATTCTATTGTGAGCAGAGGAGTGGAGGACTCTTCTCGTGAAATACCTTTGTTACACTCATTGCAGCGCCAACTTTCCGTCTCGGCAATTCCTTTAACAAACTTTCTTAATTCCTACCTGAGACCTTCACTATTAGTTGGTTGGTAAGGGAAGAGTGGCTTTACCTCCTTCAACAGCCCAGGATGGCTGAAGAATTGCTTCAAGAATTTTCAACCTTGTTATTCCTGTTGAACATAAAATAAGTAACTGCTTTTTTGAGTCGCTTGTGAGCAATGGGAATGAAATTAACACATACTGGAAATGCCAGTGATAAACTTTTTGTATGGATGGTTGCCTTGGCTGTTTGTCTTGCACATTAACCTATATGTGTTATCTTATATTCCTGACAGCCTATTAATCTATATGAACAAATTAACTTCACTCAAAGATATATACTATGCATTTTCTGGATGGGCACATAGGGACTTTTCCTGTTGCATGAAGTAAAATAAAAATCAGTGATGTTTTTGAAGCTAGGCACCGAGGCATGCTTCATCAAATATGAATTTTACACTACGTTCCTTATGGACCCATCTCCTTTACTTGGCAGATTTATTAAAAAGGAAAAAAAAAGATTTTCTGAGTGGTAATCTCAGTTATCCTACACCAAGAGATTCCCAAAAGGATCTTAATAAGGTTTTGCTGGTGCCATCCATTTTGACTGAGAATAATAGTTATTGTAGTTCCATAAATGTGGTTGAAACTAGGATGAAGATGTTATTTTAGTGATTTTAACAAAAGGCTTTCCATCTTTAGAAATTTAATATAGCATTAAGGGTTTTTCCCAGAGATGCTGATGTTAAAAAAAAAAAAGCCAACCCACTCTGGAGGAAGGACTCCAGAATCAAACCAGGAAGAAGACATTCAATCAATCAATCAATCAATCAATCAATCAATCAAAATAGAGCTGGAAAGGGCCTTGGAGGTCTTCTAGTCCAACCCTCTGCTCAAGCAGGAGACCCTATACCATTTCAGACAAGTGTCTGTCCATTCTTTTCTTAAAGACCTCTAGTAAGGAAACACCCACAACTTCTGAAGGCAAGCCCTTCCACTGGTTAATTGTCTTCATTGTTAGGAAGTTTCTCCTTAATTCCAGGTTGCTTCTCTCCTTGATTAGTTTCCATCCATTGTTTCTTGTTTTGCCTTCAGGTGCTTTGGAAAATAAGTTGACCCCCTCCTCTTTGTGGCAGTCTCTCAAATATTGGAATACTTCTATTATGTCACCCCTTGTCTTTCTTTTCATTAAACTAGACAACCATTCTTCATATGTTTTAGCCTCCAAGCCTTCAGTCATCTTAGTTGCTCTTCTCTGCACTTTTTCCAAAACATCTCAACATCTGTTTTGTAATGTGGTGACCTAAACTGATACAGTATTCCAGTTGCAATCTTACTGCATGGTTATCAAGGAAGCCATTCAGATAAGCTTGATCTGAAGACATTTCTCTAGTCATTTATTTCCCGTCTTATTTTGTACCGCCTCGTTCTGACTCTAAATAGGCTAACAAGCCTTCCCCCCCCACACACAATTTTACGATACAGAAAACTACCATAACCGTAAAACAAATGCCAAATTGCAAAGTAGTCTAATGATCATAAAAATATAACCATAAAATTATCACAGAATAATTCAGCACTAATTGTTTATCATTCTAATTCCTCAGTCACTGCCGGCTAATTCATGCCTCAATTTATGACTTGGCTGGATTAAAGCCTTCAGGACATCTCATTTCTGATGTTAACATATAAGGAAAGAAAAGAGGAACACGGCATCCAACTGATCAGAAGAGGTCAATCTACATTCCAGTTCCAGAAAAAAAAATTAAACTTAATGGAGGCGCAAACTATTGTACAGTATCCTTAATTTCACATGCTACCGAAATGATGTTTAAGATCATCCAATGCAGATTAGAGCTCTTGCACAGTAAAAGAGACGCCAGATGTTCAAGCCGTCTTTAGAAAAGGAACAAAATGATGAACATCTAAAAAAAAAAACTGGAAACTTTCCATGGACTTTAGGAAAAAATGAACTGATGATTTTGAGATTTGAGGATTTAAAAGGAGGACGAAGACATTGGGGGGGTGTCAGGTAACATAAATAGACTCTTTTATGTAGACATCAGTAGTGAAGTCTGAAGGACAAATGGAACTTTAGGGACTTCTCCAGAATTTCCTTTTGCCCAGACCAGTCTGTTTGGTTAATCTCTGATGTAAAATATGCTGGAGAAACAAAAAGGAATTTAATCCAAGGATGAAGGCAATAATAAACTTAGATTTCCATGACAACAAAGATCAGAATAGTTAAACCAGGGGATTTCACTGTGCTAATGCGAAAGCTAGACACTTGTGAACAAGTCAGACAAAGACAGATGCCTGCATAGGAAAACTGCAGTGATTCACTTAACAACGGTGGCCAAAAAAAGGCTGTAAAAAGGGGCAAGATTCCCTTAACAAATGTCTCACTTAGCAACAGAAATTCTGGGCTGAACTGTGGTCATAAGTCAAGGACTACCTGTACGCTCCTTTCCAGAATTCAGTGGGAAATTTCATCCTAATGCATCCAGCTTTAAAAAAACAAAACAAAACTCCATGCTGTGGAGTAGGTATTTTTAATAATAGTTCGGCTCATTCAATGTGCTGATTCAGCCAAAACTTCCTTTGGAAAAAATGTCATTCTTGTGCTGGAAACTAGGAGGAGGTGTTAACCCTCTGAGGGGAACTGTCTTTCTAGCTTATCATGCTTATAGCACTGTCTTTCTAGTTTATGATGGGAAGCAGTCACAGATGTGAATAGAAATGTGTGAATGAGAAAAGCCAGGAGAAGAGAATGAGATAGGGAAGGTTGTCTTTAAGTGGCAAGCAACCGACACGATGCATTTTTAATGCAGGGGAGGTAAGAATATCAAACAGCCAGGTAGGATTACTCTCGGAAGGCAGTCTTGGAATCCCAACCATGCTCTCCAACAGCCCTTTTCGCTCCTGATCTCATAACTCTTAATTAGATTTTAGTTTGGCTGCGACAGCTGCACCGCTCTGTCTAATCATGTTCAAAAACCCTGTAACTGTTACCGTATTTTATGGCAGCAAAACCCGCACAGGGCTGGAGACTCTTAACACAACATTAGCTGTGCAAGGAATATTCTTCCTACTGTCTCTGCTGAATCTACCCTTAATGAATTATTCTCACGGGAAGGCAGGAAAAAATATATATATATCCTGCTTTTGTGCACCCATGTGTTTTATCAATTTCTATCCTATTCTTCCCTCCCCTCATCCTCAAAATAGTATTTTTAAAAGGGAAATAACCAGAGGTGAGTTTCTCCCGGTTCGGACCGGTTCGCCTGAACCGGTAGCGACCCGCTGGTGATGTCACGATGACGTCACGGATCCGGTTCGGTCGGTGCTGGTCCGTGGGTGCCACCAACTTTTTTTTTTAATTTTATTTTTATTTTTTTGAATTTTTTTTAAAAAAATTTCTTCTGCGCATGTGCAGAAGCTGAGTTTCCGGCACTGCGCATGCATCGCCATCTTGTTTTTGGCTTTTTTTTTTTTTTTGCACTGCGCGAACCGGCAGCGATTTAAGTTAGAACCCACCCCTGGAAATAACCCCTAAGATTTTTAATCGTTTTGTCAATCCTTTTAGTCACCTTTTTTCCAGGTTTACAATCTTTCTGTTCAGAAGCAAGAACCGGTTTTCAGCAGGGGGCTGCGCCCTTTTTATTCAAAATAAAATGTAAAATATCAGCTCCTCTTGTTTTTCTTCTTCTTCTTCTTCTTCTTCTTCTTCTTCTTCTTCTTCTTCTTCTTCTTCTTCTTCTTCTTCTTCTTCTTCTTCTTCTCCTCCTCCTCCTCGTCCTCCTCCTCCTCCTCCTCCTCCTCCTCCTTCCTTCTTCCTTCTTCCTTCTTCCTTCTTCTCCTCCTCCTCCTCCCCTTACCCCGATTTCTCCTTCTCCTTCTCCTCATTCTTCCTTCTCCTCCTCCCCATCATGCAACTGAAATACATAAGTTGGTCATTTACTAACCTACTTTTCCCTCCTGGTGAAGTTCTTTAGACCCCGGTCTGAGGCCCCTTCAGGAGAAGGCTCTGCATGGTTAGAGTGCAGCACTGCAGGCTACTTCAGCTGACTGCTAGCTGCAGTTCGGCGGTTCAATTCTCACCGGCTCAAGGTTGACTCAGCCTTCCATCCTTCTGAGGTGGGTAAAATGAGGACCCAGATTGTTGGGGGCAATATGCTGACTCTGTGAACCGCTTAGAGAGGGCTGTAAAAGCACTATGAAGCGGTATATAAGTCTAAGTGCTATTGCTATTACACATGATCCAAAGCCTGCTCCGGTGCTTCCATGCCAACTGGGAGAATTCAGAAAAGGCTCAAGGATTGCAATCTAGGCCTCTTCTAGCTAATGGAACTTCCAGAACAATCTCCCTCTCTCTCTCCAGTTTAGAAGTTAGAAGGCCGTGAAAGGAAAGCACTCTTGGAAGCTTTATATAGCTCTAATCTTCTTTGCTAACTTGAAATTGCTTTTCAGATAATTCCTTGGTTAATTGGTTTTCCTGCACATTGCAGGAGGTTGAACTGGATGATCCTCATGACTGTTTCCAATTCCACAGTTCTCTGGTTCTACTACGATTGTCACTTCGGATGATGTGAATATTAGTTGACTGGATGGGGATTATAGCTCTCTTTTACTCTAGGTCGATTTCATTGAGGGCCGCATCAAGGTTGTGTTTGACCTCGGGGAGCCAGGGTGGGTGAGGTCAGGGTGGGTGTGACCAGCTCGACATCACTCATGTCAGGGCCACCTGTGGTGGCCTGGGCGGGAGTGGGGTGATCCTTCCTTCCTTCCTTCCTTCCTTCCTTCCTTCCTTCCTTCCTTCCTTCCTTCCTTCCTATCTTCCTTCCTTCCTTCCTTCCTTCCTTTTCTTCTTTTTCCTTCCCTCCTCATTCTCCTTTCTTCTTCCTTCCCCTCGTTCCTTCTTTTTCCTTCCTTGCTCTCTTCCCATCTTCCCTTCTTTTTCTTTGTCTTTCCTCTTTCCCTTTCTCCTTTCCTGTCCCCCTGGGCCCTGTTTTCACTGGCAGAGGGCTGCAGGAGGCCATCGCGGTCAAAAACGGAGTCCCGGAGGGCCGTTTTCACTGGCAGAGGCACTGCGGGCCAATCCTTCGCTGTTTTCAGGGCGGTCCTGCAGGCCAGATCTAACCACTACGCGGGCCAGATCGGCCCACGGGTCTTGAGTTTGACACCCCTGCTCTAGGTGCTCAAGTCAAATGCCTTTCCCCCCTTCTTGTGTTTTCTCTGTAACCTCAATCCCTTGAAGTAGTTTGGGCACAACTTGGTCATTTAGGAAATGATGTGATTGCTAAGTAAATGAGTGTATCAGGTGACTTGTAATTCTGTGGTGCAACGGCAGGACTTTCAGATAGTTTCAGTGTTAAAAAAAAAATATCATTATTTTGTTTTGCTCCCCAATGGGTCATGCAAATTGAAAGCATGCGTGTGGTTTCATTGTCCTCGTTCTCCCTGGGGTTTAAATTCATTTTGCAGGCCAATAATGAACAAACGTTTGACCATAATTTTTCCCTGAAAAAATTATTATCATGAGATTACTGAGCGAGAACTGCAAATGGAGTATAGGAATTTTAAAATTATAACCATTTTAAGACATTTTAAATGGGCCTATTGGCATTTGGTAGCTGTTGGGAGTCCTCGATTTACCACTATAACTGAGCCCAAAATTTCCATTGCTAAGTGAGACATTCGTTAAGTGAGTTTTGCCCCATTTTACCACCTTTCTTGTCATAGTTATTAAGTGAATCACTTCAGATGTTAAATTAGTAACATGGTTGTTAAGTGAGTCTGGTTTCACCATTGACTTTGCTCGTCAGAAGGTTGCAAAGGTTGCATGATCCCAGGACACTGCAACCATCATAAATATGAGTCAGTTGCCAAAACGTCTGAATTTTGATCACGTGACCAGAGGTGGGTTTCAGCAGGTTCTGACCAGTTCTGGAGAACCAGTAGCGGAAATTTTGAGTAGCTCGGAGAACCAGTAAATACCACCTCTGACTGGCCCCGCCCCCATCTATTCTCTGCCTCCCGAGTCCCAGCTGATGGGAGGAAATGGGGATTTTGCAGTATCCTTCCCCTGCCACGCCCACCAAGCCACGCCCACCAAGCCACACCACGCCCACCAAGCCACGCCCACAGAACCAGTAGTAAAAAAAATTTGAAACCCACCACTGCACGTAACCATAGAGATGCTACAACGGTCATAAGTGTGAAAAATAGTCATAAGCCACTTTTTTTCAGTGCCTTTTATAACTTTGAATGGTCACTAAACAAACTGCTGTAAATCGAGGACTATCTGCAAAGACCAGAAATCTAGACCAACAAGTTGACTTTGCTGTTTAACTTCTCTCCGATTTGCATCGTTACTATTATAAATGTAAACCAAAAGTTTAATTAATATAAGATTTATGCAGCTAAACTTGCCGTAGGGATTATTTGGGGCATTAACTTTGCAGAAGGTGGATCTTGTTCTTGACAGATACATCCAACTGAAATCAAACTTGAAAAAATAATGTGGGAGTTAATTTGTTCTCATTCCAGCTTTTTTAAATTTAATCTCTTATCTGGTAACAATGACATGCTGTTCTTCTGTATCTTATGCTCCTAAAATAAGAACCATTCTTACTGTTTTATTCCAATTTTGTGAAGACATTCTATTTGTGAGTTTCTCCTTGTTCTAAACATACTTTCGTAGGCTACCAAATGAAATACAGGTAGCCCACAACCACAACTGAACACAAGATTTCCATTGCTAAGCAAGGCAGTTAAGTGAATTAAGTGCTCCATTTTATGACCTTTCTTGACACAGTTCTTAAGTGAATCACTGCAGTTGTTAAGTTAGTAAC
The DNA here is from genome assembly GCA_003457575.1 of Thermophis baileyi. NCBI lineage: Eukaryota > Metazoa > Chordata > Lepidosauria > Squamata > Dipsadidae > Thermophis > Thermophis baileyi. Next base: position 3,824,507 of record QLTV01003131.1, on the reverse strand, counting down.
ACGGTTGTTAAGTGAATCTGGATTCCCATTGACTTTGCTTGTCAGAAGGTCCCAAATGTGATCACATCACCCTGGGACACTGCAAGCGTCATAAATGTGAGTCAGTTGCCAAGGGTCTGAATTTTGATCACATGACCATGGGGATGCTGCAATGGTCATAAGTGTGAAAAATGGTCATAAATCCCTTTTTTCAATGCGTTGTAACTTCAAATGACCCCTAAATGAATGGCTGTAAGTTGAGAACTATCTCTAGACAAAATGCAATAACTATATCATTATATACAATGGTGAAATCCAATTTTTTTTACTACCGATTCTGTGGGCATGGCTTGGTGGGCGTGGCAGGGGAAGGATACTGCAAAATCCCCATTCCCTCCCCACTCCAGAGGGAAGGATATTGCAAAATTTCCATTCCCTCCCCACTCCAGGGGAAGGATACTGTAAAATCTCCATTCCCTCCCCACTCCAGGGGAAGGATACTGCAAAATCTCCATTCCCTCCCCACTCCTGGAGGAAGGATATTGCAAACTCCCCATTCCCTCCCCACTCCTGGGGGAAGGATATTGCAAAATCCCCATTCCCTCCCCATTCCAGGGGAAGGATATTGCAAACTCTCCATTCCCTCCCCACTCCTGGGAGAAGGATACTTCAAAATCCCCATTCCCACCCCACTCTGGGGCCAGCCAGAGGTGGTATTTGCCGGTTCTCCGAACTACTCAAAATTTCCGCTACCGGTTCTCCGGACTACTCAAAATTTCCGCTACCGGTTCTCAAGAATCTGTCAGAACCTGCTGGATTTCACCCCTGATTATATAATTTAATAACTATATCATTATATAGTGGGGATTTTTCTATTTTTTTAAGAAAAAGAGAGGTGGATTTGTAATGGATCCAGGAGAAAATTCTCCCCATATTTTTACCCTAAAGCAATCAAACAAAACAACTTTTTTGGTGGGGAATTTGATTGGACAATCTCACCTTTTTGTCTGCAATGAAAACCCACATTTAATAAAGAAGCGACGAGCATTTTGAAGCAACTTTCTGTCCGTTGGCACAAGCACCGTCAGCCGGATAAAAAGACCCAGATTCTAAGCAGCAGATGTTTTCGTCAAAAATGAACATGACAGCTGCTCTTGCAGAATTATATTTCCTTCCTTATGCTCCAGTCACAGTCCAGATTGGCAGTTGCAATATTTCCAGCCGCGGGGGCTCCTTATTGCTAGTAGTTGACCAATTTGTAATGGCCACAAGTTCCTCCTAAAAGTCTGCTCTATTTGCAACAATATTAGGAAAACTCCGCTCAGCTTTTCTGCTTCTTAATCCCAATTATGTATTGTTGTAAGAAAACTATCAAAAGATTCTGATAATGCTGTTGTTCAGTTGTAGTTAGAGAGAAGGCACTAGAATTACCTGGAGTGAATCCAGCATTTGTAAACTCTCTCAGATATGCAGGTTCTCTGTTGTGTGAACAGGCAGTATTATTATTTTTTTGCAGGGGTGGGAATGTTTATACAGCATAAATTGTGTCATCACTTTAAACTTAGCAACAATTTGCTTCCCCTTGTTAGCCGTATCCAGAGCTCTTTATTTATTCATAGCAATAGCACTTAGACTTATATACCGTTTCACAGTGCTTTACAGCCACTCTCTAAGCATTTTACAGAGTCAGCCTGTTGCCCCCAACAATCTGGGTCCTCATTTTACTGACCTTGGAAGGAAGGAAGGCCAAGTCAACTTTGAACTGGTTAGAATCGAACTGCTGGCAATGAACCAGCTCAAAGTTGACTCCACCTTCCATCCTTCCGAGGTCGGTAAAATGAGGACCCTGATTGTTGGAAGCAATAGGCTGACTCTGTAAACCATTTAGAGAGGGCTGTGCTTCACAATGGTATATATATATATATAAAAGAATGAAACAGAGAGAGTTAAAGTAAGCTTTCTTCAAAGGAAAAAAAAGTACCACCTGTGATACTTTAAGTATATGGAAAAGTTCATGCAGCTGGAAAAGCATAAGCAAAACTTCCCTTTCTCCTGTGCTCTTCTGCTAATTATTGCCTTTTGTGAAAGGAAACACAAGTTCAATTCTGTGTCTTCCCTAAAATGGAAAAATTATTTCTATACCCACCCACACCATGGCATAAAAAGAAACTTAGGTTTTTTTTCCAGCTAGTTCCTGGCCAGACTTAAATTGCCACATATCTTTGCCATTTCCTTATTTCTCCAAAGCATTCTGGTCACAAATTAACAATGTAGTTGCTCCTTAATATAATAGTAAGGATTTCTTTCTTAACATTTCATGTTAATTTTTATTTTGTTCTAGAAAAACAAATGCTAGGTTTGAAAGAATCATTCCTATCTCCAGCTCATTGAAATGTCATATTGGACTAGGCTATAGATTGGAACAAATGACTACCCGTGGTTCCCCGAAAATAAGACACTGTCTTATATATATTTTTTGAACCCTGAAATAAGCGCTTGGCCTTATTGCCATGCACTCAAAAGCCCGATTGGGCTTATTATCAGGGGATGTCTTATTTTGGGGAAAACAGGATAGATAGATAGATAGATAGATAGATAGATAGATAGATAGATAGATAGATAGATAGATAGATAGATAGATAGATAGATAGATAGATAGAGACAGACAGACAGACAGACAGACAGACAGACAGACAGACAGAGATGATAGAGAGGAGAGAGATAGATAGATAGATAGATAGATAGATAGACAGACAGACAGATAGATAGATGGATAGATGGATGGATACAGAGAGAGAGAGAGAGAGAGAGAGAGAGAGAGAGAGAGAGAGAGAGGATAGATGAGAGATAGAGAGAGATGATAGATGGACGTACGTACGTGTGAGAGAGAGAGAGAGAGAGAGAGAGAGAGAGAGAGAGAGAGAGAGAGTGATGATAGAGAGATAGAGAGATAGAAAGATAGATAGATAGAAGGACGGATGGACGGAGAGAAGGGTAGGTAGGTAGATAGCGGGAGAGGGT
>QLTV01003131.1:3774649-3795350 GCA_003457575.1 Thermophis baileyi | reverse complement strand
GGCATAACTTGGAAATAACAGGTATCTCTTTCAAACAATTGGAGATGAAAAATGACAAAAATCAAAGTAAGGGGTAGCAAAACCAGCTTTCTTAGTCTCATCTTGGATGTGCAACATCCAGACTCTTGTGATTGAAAAGGTCTATAGAAACACTGCCAAATAAATGAATCGAAGGGGGAAATTGTTTGTTTGTTCAGATCAAGATTTTATGCACAGAATGTTTCTCTAATTTGGCTAAGATTAGGGACAAACCAATTATAATTTGAGCCAAACTAGAATGGTTACCTAACACTGAACCTGATAAATATAATTTTGTAGAACAAACCATAGCGATATCTAAAAGAAGGGGCTAGGTTAAGATAGGTTACTTGCTAAGTATTCTGACAGAGAAGAGATTTATCTTAAGCTTTTTCCAATCATCCTTTCTGGGGATAATATTTACAGTCCCCCATTATCTGCAGAGCAAGGTTTTTAAATGAGATCACATCCGATTTTGAAGTTCCTACTTAATGTCAGCATTAAGTCTTCCCCTGCATGAGCCATGACAAAATAACACCAAAAATACTTGTGTGACCTAAGGTTGACCTTTGGCTGATATCCTCCATTTAAAGTTGATTATGTATTACTCTCCATGATAAATGGCAGATTATCTGCAGCCAAGTTTCTCAAGTAAAAAAATAAAGAGTCAAAATAGGGAAATCTTAACTGGCGTATCAATCAAGTTCAATTATGAGACTTTAAACCAAAGTGCACGGCTGTAGGAAATTGCTGACAGCAGTTCAGAGGAAAGAAAAGGAGAAGGAAATTGACAAACCCACTTTGGCTCCAGGTGCTGTGTTTTCCACCCAAAAATGATTTCCTAAGCAGCCCATTTCAACAAACCTCACCCATCGCTTTTCCATCAACTTTGTTGGCAGCTGACACTCCAGTTTTTGAAAACTTCTGAAACTCCAAACCTTGTAATGACTGCAGTACTAAGAGCGTATCAAACCAGACTTAATTTCTTTACTCAGAGTTGGAATGGATAGTTTACTCTGTGGGAAGCTTTGGGAGGGCATTGTCTTTGTCCAAAAGGAGGAGAGAAATGAAAGGAAAAGCCAAGGTTACATCTGTGTGGGAAGAAATATCCACCTGGTTCAGTTCCAAGCCGGGAGAAAGACGCTAGAAACATGGAGGCTGATTGGAAAGAAGGTTTAATGATGAAGCAGAACCACATAGGTTCTGGGCAGCTGACCACATGGAGTTGAGAGTGGGGGGAGGGTTATACCTTCTCTTGGGCTTTGCACTTGAGCTTCCTGTTCCTGTGCAAGAACATGTCTTCTATTGGCTGTTGTCAGACTCCCACGGGGCCATGTAGGGGTTATGTAGGGGTCATATCTGGCTCTATAGGCAAAGTACAAATCCTAGGTGTTTGTCTGAGCTACGTTTGGTTGACGTTTGGAGGGCGATGCAATGTCCTTAAGAGATTGTGCAATGTAGTGAGCTCTGCTGCTAAATGGTAGTGGGTTAATCCTATTATGTCCTGGAGGGTCATGTCTTAATCCCATCACCCTAAAGCTGAAGGTCTTTTGTTTTGTAGATAAGCTGGCCCAGTCTCTCTTAATGGGCACAAAATATCTGCTGGGGGCAGGGAGCTGGGGCTCTGAGTTTCTGCCTCCCTTAAGATTTTTTTAAAAAAATTTAAAATATTTAAGGGAAATATTTTATCCTGCCGTTTTTTAAAATATTCCTCAATATATTTCATTCTTCTAGGAGAGGGGTGGGTGCTAACTTTCTACATCTGTTTAAGATGTAAAGAGGAATGAACATGGATGCAGGAATCATAAATTTCCCCCCTCAAACTGTGTGCCTGTTTCCCCCTGCCCCTGTTATTCACAGCCCCTCTGTCTACTTGATACTGTCCAGCAGATCCCATCTAAATGTGATTAATGAGAAGTCCTTCATGCTCTCTGAGCTTGGTTGTTTCCTCGCAGGTGTTTCCTTACCCAAACTAAGTAACATCATCGGAGCATTGATGATCTTATCTAGTTTGGGAATGAAACTTTTGCAAGAAAACCACCAAGCTCAGAGAGCACCAAGGACCCCTCATTTCAACCCTGAGCTACAAATATTCTCCTTTATCGGTACCAAATATGAGAAAGGATCGAGTAATCTCTTGTGCTCCGTATGTTTTGGAAGATATATCACTCCAGCCAGTAAGATCAGTGGCAAAACACAGTTCCAAATTTCTGAAGGTTATTAGATTACAAAAGTATTGTAGAGTCCTTCCTTCCTTCCTTCCTTCCTTCCTTCCTTCCTTCCTTCCTTTCTCCCTCTTTGGCATAAAATGTTATTGCTCACTTAACTCTGTTTTGACTACCAACTTTCCTTCTAGTCTAGTTGCATTGAATTTAGCAGATAATGTTTTCAGTGGAATTTGTATAGTAGAGTAAACTATAAAAAGCAAAAACAAAACAAAACTGGACCCCAATTTAAGTCAACAATGAAGCTCTCATTGACCTCAGCAAAGTCAGAACTGGAATTGATTGCCCTTTTAACAAAGCTGTAGCTAAAACATGTTTTCTAGGTCAATAATTGCTTTCTTGAGAAGTCAAATGAAGCTTGAGCTACATACAGTCTCCTCATGAGAGGAAAGTACAGTTATGATTAGTTCTTTATTATACCGCTCCAAATAATTAAAGCAACTTCGAAAATTGGTTGGCTGATTTGCGTTAATGCCATTTTGATATCCACCAAAATGAGCCTCGAATGTTTCCTCCTCTATTGTTTACAGCAAATTTGCAGTCGCTGTTTACGATCTCCTAGAAAATCGCACATGGTGTTTTTCTCTTAGGGGTTGTTATAGTTGAGAGCAGTGATCGTGGCATGAATATTGTATGCCTTTAAGCCAGTTTTCTGTCAGTTGATGCAATTGCTAAAATGTTAAATTAGGACCAGATTCAGCCCAAGCGTAAGCCATGGTAGATCGCTGGATAACAGAATAACAGAGTTGGAAGAGACCTTGGAGGTCTTCTAGTCCACCCCCCCCCCCCCACTCAGGCAGGAAACCCTACACCACTTCAGACAAATGGTTATCCAACATCTTCTTAAAAACTTCCAGTGTTGGAGCATTCACAACTTCTGGAGGCAAGTTGTTCCACTGGTTAATTGTTCCAACTGTCAGGAAATTTCTCCTTAGTTCTAAGTTGCTTCTCTCCTTGATTAGTTTCCACCCATTGCTTCTTGTCCTACCTCAGGTGCTTTGGAGAATAGCTTGACCCCCTCTTCTTTGTGGCAGCCCCTGAGATATTGGAACACTGCTATCATGTCACCCTTAGTCCTTCTTTTCATCAAACTAGACATCAATAGTTTTAGCCTCCAGCCCCCTAATCATCTTTGTTGCTCTTCTCTCTACTTTTTCTAGAGTCTCAATATCTTTTTTATAGTGTGGTGACCAAAACTGGATGCTGTATTCTAGGTGTCGTCTTACTAAGGCTTTATAGAGTGGCATTAGTACCTCCTTTGATCTTGATTGTATCCCTCTGTTAATGCAGTTTAGGATTGCATTGGTTTTTTTGGCTGCTGCAGCACACGGCTGGCTCATATTTAGCTGGTTGTCCACTAAGACTCCAAGATCCCTCTCACAGTTACTGCTATTAAGCCTGACAGTCTATATGTGTACTTTTGGTTTTTCTTGCCTAAGTGTAAGACTTTACTTTTCTCTACATTGAATTTCTATATTCCTGCCAGAATATAGAAACAGCTTAGTTTCTGAAACGTTTCCACTAAAAACATCTGTATGGAACGTGGAACAGATGAAATGCTTGCCAACATCCACTGGACTATCCCACAATATTCAGTTCCCCTATTAGTGCTGGCAAACCTTCCATTTGGATATATGAGATACCCGGTTTCTTAAGGACAATGTTCATTACTATTGTGTCTTAGCAAATAGCCAAATCTATTCAGATCTACTTTGCAAATTGCAAAATCTGTTCTAAATCTATTCACGTGAACAGTTTTCAAATTAGTTGTTTTAATTTTTTTTCTCTTGCCACTTTTGGTAAACAAATAGGATGTGATCATTCTTTCTCTCCTGCTATCTTGTAATAGTGAAACTTTATACTTAACATTTATTAATAGTGATATTTTGTATTTAAAACAGTTAAGTCTCTGGTTAAGCTTAAGATCTTTCTTTTACTTTACTTTACTTTTACTTCTGTAATCTGAACAATATTGTTTAGTTTTTAAGAACATTTCCGACAACATGCAACCCTGTGTTGGTTAGCTACAGCAGGGGTCGGCAACCTGCGGCTCTGGAGCTGCATGTGGCTCTTTCATCCCTCTGCTGCGGCTCCATGTCGCCAGTCAGCTCCACAATTGATAGGGCTTTCAGTTAGGATAGGTAGAGGAAAAAGGACGCCGCGCTAGGAGGAGACTCTATGGTGGGGGAACCGGACTTCCGGTTGGCAGAGGAAAAAGGGTGCCATGCTAGGAGGAGACTCTATGGTGGGGGAACCGGACTTCCGATTGGCTCCAGAATTGAACGGGGGGCTTCCAGTTAGGGCCTTTGTGGCTCTTTGAGTGTTTAAGGTTGCCGACCCCTGAGCTATGGAGACAGATGTTGTGAGATCTCTGCCTAAGTCAGAGTTCAAAGAGGGAAGTGAGCCTTCATAAACTTCCTATATGGACAGCAGAAAAATAATCAACAGAGTTTTCCTAAAACATTTTTTAACATCAGAAGACACAAAAAGGCAAGAATTTCTTTATGTTCCTAACATGAGATGAGAGTTATTAAAGAATCAATGAGAAAAGAGGTGAAGAGTTAGCACAACAGATAAGAACGCACCTTCTCTATCCATGTTTGAAATACCTGTTGTGTTGACTCCTACACTCTGTTAGTGTCCTTGATTTTAGTCCCCCAGACTTATAATAAAGCTCATGGACAGGGATTATGGGAGTTATGATCCAAAAATTCTACAGATATTAACCTCACTGTTCCAGGAATGTCTATGCAGTCCTTCCCACCTTTATTTCTGAATAAAACCAGATCCTTTTCAGTGCTGTTCTGTCAAACACATACAGAAGTGAACTGAATTTTATGCAGATGTGCCTTCATTTTTAATTATTATTGGGGTTTATAGGGATTTTAAAATATTTATTTTCCTTATTTGTTACATTTGCATCCTGTCTTTCTTTGAGAAGGTTACATGCTTGGGAGTTTACCCTAATCCCATTTTAAGGATAGAAAGAATAATTCTCTGAGATTAGTTGGGATCAGGGTTGGGATTCAAAAATTTTAGCAACCGGTTCTCTGCCCGGTTGCTGGGTGAGGGTGGCCATGGTGGGCATGGCCTACTTGGCCTCCTGCACCACAGTGGGGGGTGTTTTCACCCTCCCCAGGCTCCGGAGGCTTTCCTCGAGCCTCTGGAAGGGCGAAAACTGCCTCTCCCGGCTCCGGAGGCCCTCCGGAAGCCAGAAACGAGCCCGTTTCCGGACTTCCGGAACTTCTGGGAGGCCCGTTTTTCACCCTCCCAGAGCCTCTGTGTAGGCCCTGCACTTACCTGGCATCCAAAACGGTCCACGTGGAGACTCCTGGGAGGGGGGCCAGCCAGTCCTTGCAACTACCAGTTTGGCAAACCAGATGTAAAATTAGCATCCGGTTCGCCCGAACCGGTCCAAACCGGATGAATCCCACCCCTGGTTGGGATGATTGAGAATGAGGGGTCTCAAACCGTCCAGTGAGTCGGCTGGGGTAGGAACACTGCAAAGTTATACAACTACGCTACATACCCTTTATCATCTATGGCGCAAAATAAGATGAGAGATTACAGTAAGATTAACAAATGATACAAATGTGAAGAATGCAAGACTTTGATTTTGCGAACAAAGTTTAGTACCCCTTTGTCTCCCCTCCCCCCTATTTTTTTAAGTAATACAAATAGCTATTAATTACCATGTCATAATATGTCATGGAAAAATATTGGCTTAATTAGGAATTTGAAAACCTGTACCATTAAATAAATTATTCTATTGTGCAAAATGATTTATGTGCTTTCGCTCACTACTTTTTAAATACCATGTTCTTTTCTGAATGCTGACTAGCTGTAATATATCAGTGAAAAGTTATATATGCTACAAAATAATTAATGGTTTAATGGGTTTGTTTCTTGATAAAAAATTATTGTTAAACAAGGGTTTAACTATCAGTTAAAAGTAGTTTGCATGATTTAAAATACTGTTTCTTTTATTATCTGTTGGTAATACTACTTAAAAAATATGACTTGAAAGAATCATCTTATTAGCATAACCCACAGGTTGGACTGCACAATTTTATCAGAAGTAGAGCAATATTTTTATGCTTTCTCTAAATTGCTGCAAATATCTAAATCCCCTAATTATATACTCAACTCAGAGTAAGTTTTATTCAAACTAGAGTTTATTTCAAACTAGGTATGTTATATTGTGAGTCTTTTAAAACACAAAATATTCCGGATTTTATGCTTGTAATGGAGAAAAAAATGAAACTTTGATTTTGTTTTTGCTGATTAGATAGGTTTGTTGTTATAGAAATGGCTGGTATATACTATTGTGTAAAAATAAAAAGTTGAGATTGTTTTCTTCTACTGTGTTAAAATGCCTTTTTTTTCTTTTTTTCTCTCTCTACCCCACATTTTCTCTTCTTCTTTTCTCTCCCCTCATATTTTATATTTTGATAAACCCATAAAATGTGTACAGGGAAAAAAACCACACAAAATAAAAACCTGGAAGCTAAAAGAATTAAAAATCTGTAGATGGGGCTAAATTATCCTTTAGAAACAGAACAATGCCATATTTTTGGGGACCTTCCCTGTTGCTACCTTGATCTAATAATGGAGAAATGAATAAATGAATGAAAACTCTGCCACTAAATGAATCTATTGGCAGTTTCTTAAAAGAGTGGTACAAAAATAACCAGACAGTGCTTGCATTTATATAAGAATCAAAGCCAGTCCCAAAAGGTAAAAGATTTGGGTAAGTAGAAGGATACCATAAATTTCCAGAATAAAGTGAGATTACAGTAGAGAAAGGAGATGTTTTTTTCATCTCTCAATGGCTGTCTTTGAAGGGGGTTCATTATTATAACCTGAAATTATTCACAGAGGGTTTCTCGGTCCCTAAACTAATTTGATTCCAATGTAATCATGAGAACCCCTGCAAAAGCAATGCATTTTAAAGCATGGAGACTGTTCGGATGGCAACAACTCAATATAAATCAGTTAAGCAGCGTTAGACTTTTAATCAGGGAATAAATGGCACAAAGAAAGCGAAAGAGGTTTAGTGAAAGACTTTGATGGTCTGAAGAGAAATTGGCTTTGAATAAGAGATTTTATTTTTATGTATTTGTATTTATTAGTTTTGCAAATAACTCAAGGTGGTGAACATATCCAATACACCGTACTCTTCCTGTGCTCCCCACAACAACAACCCTGTGAGGTGGGTTGGGCTGAGAGAAAAGGATTGGCCCAAAATCACCTAGCGGGCTTTCATGGCTAAGGCGGGACTAGAACTCACCATCTCCTGGTGATTGGTCTAAAGTCACCCAGCTGGCTTTCATGGCTAAGGTGGGATTAGAATTCACCGTCTCCTGGTGATTGGCCCAAAGTCACCCAGTTGGCTTTCATGGCTAAGGCGGGACTAGAATTTACCATGTCCTGGTGATTGGCCCAAAGTCACCCAGCTGGCTTTCATGGCTAAGGCGGGACTAGAACTCACTGTCTCCTGGTGATTGGCCCAAAGACACCGAGCTAGCTTTCATGGCTAAGGTGGGACTAGAACTCACCATCTCTTGGTGATTGGCCCAAAGTCACCCAGCTGGCTTTCATGGCTAAGGCGGAACCAGAGGTCACCGTCTCCCACTTTCTAGTCTAGTACACAATGAGAGAAATTTAGATAACACAAAGTTCCTGTCTTTGTAGCTCAGCCTTACCTGTCATTCATGTCACCATTCATACATTGATTTATGTATTAATGGTGTGTTGCGTGTATGTGTAAAATAACCATCCTTGATTTTGTTTATGTGCATATAATTTACATTTTTTAAAAAATTGGTACAAGAACAAAGCTTAAATTACGTTATATACCTAAAACAGTAATAAAATCGTAGACGCTCAAAAGGAAGCCATTTAAGAAAACAACTGAAGAAGAATAAAAAATGAATACGTTAAAAGAAGAAAAGAGGAAAAATCTATAGATCATAAGGGGGAAAGAAAAAAAGAACCACAGCTAGTAATACAATGTCACGCAATTAAGTTTTGATTTAAAAAAAAAACTATTCTTCTTTGATGTTAAATAGCTTAAATGGATCATTGCAAATCAACTTTTAAACAAATTAAGCCTGAACCGGGTGGGCCTAGTCTTTATCTCTCCATTGATCTTGTTTCTCTGTTGATTCAAAGCCAGTTCAAATTCTGAAACCTTTAAAATCGGATATACGCACATGGTTCCTTCCAAAATCACCATTTTGTAACGTTCTAGCCTCAAGAAATTCATCTCTCTTCATAAACGGACCAATTGTAATCTTACACGCCCGCCATGGTTTCATATTAAAAATGCAAAGAAGATGTAAGCAAAACTCTTCGAAAAATAAAATCCAATTTGTTGGTCAATTTAGAAAGGCAATGGCTGTTTAGTGATAAAAATCACGTCTGCACAACTTCACGTGGTTTGTGTTTTGCCTATGGCAGCATTCGCTTCAGTTCAGTTTGATCTCTCCTGTTCCACCGCATTGCAATTCTTTCTTTTCAGCCTTAAACAGGGCTCAACTTTCTCACGTGACACTTGTTATCTTGCAAATTTACATTACAAGAAATATTTGCTTGGTATGTCTGTGGGTTGTATTGCTAAACTCTTGAGCTGTGCTTATAAAAACTTAATTCAAAAGCTTTTAAGAATCTCAGGGTGTTTTGCTTCTGATCTTAGCGTATCCGAAGTCTCGGGAAACTTATTTACGGTTGAAATGAATTAGATGGTTCTCTCGGGATAAAAATAAAAAAGTACATCTTGAATTCTGTTCAGAGTATAAATGTGATAACAGATTAAATAGAAATGCACGTAGCCTCAAATGAATTTAGGAATCAAATATAATTAAAACTGATAATTTAGTCTGTGAATAACAGAAATTAGTTTTTATTTTGATGGACAAAGGGAACTCTTTGAAAACTAAACCTAAGGAAAAGAAATAAAACTCGGCTGTATTGCTTTAATTGTAAATATCTCTGGCGTGCAAAAAGATTGCCTTTCGTAAAAGCCTAGGAAAGAAAAATGATTATTCTTATGATTTTCTCAGAAATTAAAGCACTTAATTAAGCACTTAATTAATTTAATGAGTTGCATTCTATTCAATATTGCTTTGTGCAAAATGTTGCCTTCTTAGAACATTAAAGATAAAGGATAAAGAAGATACGGAATATTTTTTTAACATGGAACTTGTTTTATCAATGGCTTGATAATAGAGGTAGAGATTAGAAATTGGATAAATATTATTATGTGTAAGCAAATTGACCCAGACAATACACTGTTCACAAAGCACTTATGTATGTAAAAGAAAAATGTATAAATAAACTATATAAAAAAAGAAGGGTTCTAGGAAGACACTTAACGTACAAAAATAGTTTTAGATGGTTATGTTTACATCATCAATATCATCGGCAAAATACGGGAATGCTGAAGACTTAGAAGTTCCTGTTAACTAGAGTTATGAATAGGCCCTTTTCGCTGATAGCTTTATTGAAGAGGTTTGCGTTATGAAGGATAACGTGCATAGTGGTGTTTCATTTGCACACTTCAAGCTCATTCAGGGCTTGACTGCTGTGAAACCGATCACTGTGAATAAAAGAGAAAGTTTCAGTCAATGCTTCTGTGACTTAAAAGCCATTAATCCACAAATGCTCAGAAGCAATTTGCTAAGCACTTCCTAAGTTGCAAGGCGCATCTTAAATTAACGGCGAATGCCTGTAACTGTTTTAGAAAATTGCTACTGTATGTTTCCCTTGTAATAGTTAGAAGTTTATACAATGGGGGATTGTTGGTAATTGGTTGCTAGCTAACTTGGTCATTTTTACGGCACTGTGGGTTGCCACGATGGATGTCTTTATTTAGAAAGTTTCCGGGTTTTTTCATTCTTTCGGAGTGCAATATTTATCATCTCTCTGATTTCATTAGTTGGGAAAATAAATTTTAGGTTTGTATGCAACGGTCCCTGTTTAGGAAAGCTTTCTCCCCCAATCTTTGCCTTTATCCTCTTCTTGTTATTATTTCCTACCTTTGCTGCAAAAATTCTGAAACTCCCTCCCTGTGTCCTACATTTTTTTTCCAGTGTTTTTGAGCTCCCACGCTTTGGATAAATCAATTTTCCAAATTTTCTCTAGTTTCTTTAACACATGACGTCTATCATTAATCGGATTGCCCAATTAATCATGTGGCCTTCAGATGGTTCAAGTCTGCAGAATGTACAGATTTGTGAACATATCTATTAGTTTATAATATAAAATACAAAAGAAAATAGTAGGAAAATAAGGGAGGGAAGAAGGGGAAAGTGTAAGGAAAGGGGGGAAAAGAAAGAAAAGGCATTTGACTTCCGACTCCCTTTGGTGCAGTAGAATAAGATAATAGCATCAAACCTTAACTTTTACTTTTACTTTTACTTTTACTTTTACTTTTATTTACTTTACTTTACTTTACTTTCCTTTACTTTATTGTCATTACTTTTTTTACTTTTTTTACTTTTTTTACTTTTTTTACTTTTTTTACTTTTTTTACTTTTTTTACTTTTTTTACTTTTACTTTTACTTTTACTTTTTTTACTTTTACTTTTTTTACTTTTACTTTTACTATAAACCAGCCATTTCTCTAACAACAAATCTATCTAACCGGTAAAACCCCTAATCAAAGTTTCATTTTTTTCCACCTCAAGCACAAAGTCCAGAAGCGGTTTCCAAGTAGAAACAAAAGTAATTGTGTTTTTTTTTCTTTGATCAAAGCAGCCAATTTAGCCATCCCTGCTAACTCCATCAATTTTTGCAGCGGTTCATCCATTGTGGGGATCAAAATGTCCCATTTTTGTGCATGAAGTAATTTTGCTGCCATCAATATATATATAACATCAAAGTTCCCCATTTTTTCCCCACAAATCTTTTTCCCTTAAACCCAAAAAGAAAGTTTCTGGTTTTATCTTTACGTTCACTTTGAGAATCTTCTGTATTAAGATAATGTGAATCCTACTCCAATATTTCTTTGCTGGATTTGTGAACATATCTAGAACATGAAGTGAAGCAAGCAAGTTTTTTTTTCAAAAAGTAGAAACACATGAACTTAAAATGCATATAGAACTTGCTAGTTTTGAATTAGTAAATGGGTGTGTTTTTCTTCTTCAAAAATAATAATGCAAGATCTTAAAATTTGGACCAGAGCTACACATTGCACACCTACATATGCTCTTTGCAAAAGATTAGTGATTCACATGCTAATAGTTGGTGTTTTTTAGGAACTATTTACATCCCTGACACATTTTTAGGAAAAGCTACAGGACTTCAGCCAAGAACTACTAATTATAATGATTAGCAAAGCATTTCTATGCAACTTCTTTCCAAAGCTAATCTGGCTGAAAACATGTTTAAAAATTAGCATGAAACAATAAAGAAGTTGAAATTGAAGAGCAACATTTTTAAAACATTTCAACTTATATTTAAACTGTACAGGTAGTCAATTGTTGACTTACAACCACAAATGATTTCTATTGGTGAGTGACCATTCTTGCCACCGTTGTTAAGTGAATTATTGCAGTTGTTAAGTTAGTAACATGGCTGTTAAGTGAATCTGGCTTCCCCATTGACTTTGCTTGTCAGAAGGTCACAAAAGGGAATCACATGACCCTTGGGACACACCACAACCGTCATAAATATGAGTCAGTTGCCAAAGGTCTGAATTTTGATCACATGACCATGGGGATGCTGCAATAGTCATAAGTGTGAAAAATGGACATAAGCCACTTTTTTCTGTGCCGTTGCAACTTCAAATGGTCACTGAATGAATGGTTGTAAGTTGAGGATTACCTGTATTGTATTAATTTGGAGGTGTGTGTGTGTGTGTGTGTGTGTGTGTGTGTGGATAGATAGATAGATAGATAGATAGATAGATAGATAGATAGATAGATAGATAGATAGATAGATAGATAGATAGATAGATAGATAGATAGATAGATAGATAGATAGATAGATATGGATGGAGAGAGAGTGGGGGAGGGAGAGAGGGGGAGAGAGAGGGGGAGAGAGAGATGTGGGTGGGTGGGTAGAAAGGCAGGCAGGCAGGCAGGCAGACAGACGGACAGACAGACAGATGATAAATAGATAGACAGATAGACAGATAGACACACACACACACACACACACACACACACACCAATAATGTGAGAACAAGAATTGTCCAAGGATCAATTATTGGGAACCTGACAAATATTTTGCCGTATATGCTCCATTCTTCATCAGTTTTTCTTTAAAGTAACCATTTGCCATAAGCACCTTCTGACTTTCTGTTGCATATTAGTTTCTTTCTTTCTTTCTTTCTTTCTTTCTTTCTTTCTTTCTTTCTTTCTTTCTTTCTTTCTTTCTTTCTTTCTTTCTTTTTTTTAATTTCCTGAATTGAAAACACACATAATTTATAACCACTCAGAAACAAACAAAAACCAAGGAAAATGATCACTGAGGCTACAAAGCTAGGAAGTGACTAATGGATGCAATTATAGGTGAACCAAAATCTTTTAACTTGTGAGGAAATAACCTTATTAGTCCTGCTTCCTGTTTTCCTATTAATCTGAGTGTGGTTGTTAATTTTTTTCCCCCTCAGGAGGCGTTGTGGATAAGGATCTCCGTCACTACCTCAATCTGCGGTTCCAGAAGGGTTCGGTTGATCACGAGCTTCAGCAGATCATACGAGACAACCTCTACCTCCGAACCGTGCCATGTGAGTTCAACCTTGCCAAAATATACTTCATGTGTTTTTGATAGCGTGTCAGGTCTATGGATTTTTACACATGCCCTGGTGAACAATAGGAGTCATGTTTTCGTTCTAGTACGATGGTGTGGCCATCTTGATGTATTCTTACGTTTTGGGCCCAGCTGCTGTTGAAAGTTTCATGTCAGATGTGATCAAAAAGTTTAATGAGTTGACTAATTCTGCTGAAAACAGAAATGATAGGGTGCTACAAGTGATTCTTAACAGGTGGAATAGCCATATATTGTACGCAGATTTTTTTTCAGTGGTGACTTACTAGATCTCTAAATTTTTACACCTGTTTGGGAGGTGAAAGAATTGGGGGAACTGAAGTCTGTACATTTAGTGTCTTTTAGCAAAAACATTATTTAAGATTATTCGGTATATTTTAACACTAAAAACAGTGTCGCCTTTGATCTGCAAATTTTGATATATACATTATATTCCAATATCTGGCAAAAAGAATCACCGTCAGTGAGTTGGACGGCCATATAAATTTACCGTATTTTTCGGACTATAAGGTGTATAAGATGCTCCAAGATTTCGAAGAGGTAAGTAAGAAAAAAAAAGGTTTTTGTCCTCCCCCCAGGAGCACTCTGCAGACCTCCCAAACCCTCTGCGCACCCATTTTCTCCAAAAATGGCTGTATTCAGTGTATAAGATGCACCAACATTTCCACCCTCTTTTAGGGGGGGGGGAGTGCGTCTTATACTCCAGAAAATATGGTATTTAATAAATAAAGACATATAAGGGTACATGTGGAGATATAAAACATGGATTTAATAATAGCCAGAATGGAGGCATCGTTTGTAGTTTCATAAATCAGAAAATTGAAATGAGGATTTATTTTTCTTGATAAGTGCTTTTAAAGCAGCAGTGGAAATTAATTCTTGATTAGGATTGCTAAGTTTACCTTACAGGGCGATTAGTGAAAGATCCTTGTGGCTGTTGTTCGTGTTGTACTGTATAAATATTTGGAAAGCTCGGAACTGAGTTTTTAAAATAATTGTGTAAAAAGACTTAAACGTGTATATCTTTTGTTTAAAGTGGAAAGAGAGTTCATCAGTAAACAAATGATCTGAAAACACTGCCTGAATGATAAAAGCACTATTGTTCCAAAGTTAAAGGCTGGCTAAAATTGAACAAAACAATCGTAGTAGTTCATATAATTCTATTTTTATGTTATCTCAGATGTGAAACCAAACTGAATATAAATAAGAAGGAAGGCTTAAATAGGTTGGATTCCCTGCTTTATCCGAATGCTTGCCGAGGTGGCGCAGTGGTTAGAGTGCAGCACTGCAGGCTACTTCAGCTGACTGCTAGCTGCAGTTCGGCAGTTCAAATCTCACCGGCTCAAGGTTGACTCAGCCTTCCATCCTTCCGAGGTGGGTAAAATGAGGACCCAGATTGTTGGGGGCAATATGCTGACTCTGTGAACCGCTTAGAGAGGGCTGTAAAGCACTGTAAAGCGGTATATAAGTCTAAGGGCTATTGCTATTGCTGGATCACAGGGGAAATGAGACGGTTGCTAATGTGATTCTCAGGAACACTATTGTGCAATTCCACGGATTTTGCTAGTGGATTCTAGAGAGGGTGGAATGAAACTTGAAGTTTCCTTCCTTCTGGTCTGTTGCTGGGACATATCTATGGTTTTGCCTACTCACTAACTTTTGTATGTTGCTGAGCAGAGGTGGGATTCTTATAATTTCCCTACCGGTTCGCCCAGCGCGCGCACGCTCGCTTCAGTCACGCGTGTGCCTTCCGTACATGTGCGCGGCCTTCCGTGCATGCACTTTGCATGCACTCACGTGGCTTGCACGCATGTGCACGGCTTGAAAACGTGGCTAAATAGGATGGGCTGGCCCACCCGCCCGCCCGCAGGTCAGTACTACTGGTTCGCCCAAACCTGTCCGAACCAGCTGTTGCTGAGATCCATTACTCTGCACCTCGGAAAGAGTTTTTAGCAGAGTTCTCTGGTTTTTTTTAAATTATTATTATTTTCCTTTGGTGTTTCCATACCAAGTCTTCTGCCTTTGATTTTCCTATATTGATGGATGTCTAGAGCCATGGGGTGAGATCAGGGATTGGAATTCTAGCTGCCTTCCAGATGATGTACGAATGGTGGCCTCCATATGCTGCGGACAGCTTGTTCTACTCCAAGTATTGTCCCCCTACACAGGGACTATAACATTTGTCCGTGGGAGTTACACATTTCCTTTGGGTCATGACCAACGGTTTCTAAGCTGCTAACAATAAACTGCTTAATGAAGTCATGTTTTCATTCTGGCCACATTTCTTTTGGTGTTGTTTTTTTTGTGTGTGTGTGTGTGTTTTTTTTTTTTTTTTGCATTTCTGTTGGCATAGGAAACATGCTTTCTCTGTCGTGGCACTTAGAATAATATGCCCCAAGAGATCTGTAGGGCTCCCACCCTGATAGTCACCGAAAGTCCTTGAAATGCAGGTGGCGCACTGAGGTGGCGCAGTGGTTAGAGTGCAGCACTGCAGGCTACTTCAGCTGACTGCTAGCTGCAGTTCGGCAGTTCAAATCTCACCAGGCTCAAGGTTGACTCAGCCTTCCGTCCTTCTGAGGTGGGTAAAATGAGGACCCAGATTGTTGGGGTCAATAGGCTGACTCTGTGAACCGCTTAGAGAGGGCTGTAAAGCACTGTAAAGCGGTATATAAGTCTAAGTGCTATTGCTATTGCTAAATTCAGAGTCTCCTTCCAGGTCCTGGAACAAGGTGGTTGTTGAACCCTGTCAGTTGTTGTTGTTGTTGTTGTTGTTGTTGTTATGCACAGGGTTGTTGTTGTTTGCCTTCTGGGAATCACGATCTATTTCTCTGTGGTTATTATTTCTTGCTTTTAAAGTAGAAGATGCAGAGTCTTTTGAAGTTGGGCAATCTCTAAATTATATATATATATATATAAATATAATGCAACCAAAATGTCAATGATGCTAGAGATAAATTGCTTTTCAGGATCCAATCTGAATCGATCACTAAGACCAAAGTTTTACTCTTACAAGCTTTCCAGTTCATGCTGGAGCCCATCGTAAGTGAACTGCTCTCTCTCAAGAGGTTGACTCAGCCTTCCATCCTTCCGAGGTGGGTAAAATGAGGACCCAGATTGTTGGGGGCAATATGCTGACTCTGTGAACCGCTTAGAGAGGGCTGTAAAGCACTATGAAGCGGTATATAAGTCTAAGTGCTATTGCTATTGCTAACTGCTCTCTCTCTCCAGAATATATTCTACGCAATTGTGTTTATATGGTGCCTGATTGTGTGTAGCTATTTAGTTGTTAATTAGAGTGTTGATGGCTGGCTATTAAATTGTTGGTTGTTGTTTCCTTCTGCTGCCGCTCCCTCCTTACCCGATAAGCTGGTGAAAAATCAACCTTCCTCTTCATGGACAAGGAATCTGTTTCCTAGGCATCAATCATTTCTCTGGCTTTTTTTTTTGTCCCTGCTCAGCCAACAATCGTTAATAGCTGTGAAATTGAATGCATGTCAGTGGTGGGTTTCAAATTTTTTTACTACCGGTTCTGTGGGCGTGGCTTGGTAGGCATGGCAGGGGAAGGATACTGCAAAATCTCCATTCCCACCCCACTCCAGGGGAAGGTTACTGCAAAATCCCCATTTCCTCCCGATCAGCTCGGACTTGGGAGGCAGAGAATAGATGGGGGCGGGGCCAGTCAGAGGTGGTATTTGACGGTTCTCTGAACTACTCAAAATTTCCGCTACCAGTTCTCCAGAACTGGTCAGAACCTGCTGAAACCCACCTCTGATGCATGTCCTTGTTCACTGCAGTGTGAAGCTACCAATGAGTTTGGGTCTCGTTGCTTTGGATCAAGGGTTTGCAGTGTAAGACCATTAAGTCCTAAAACAAAGCTTAGTTGCCACTGACACTGCTAGTTGACAGAAACCCGAGTTATTGTTGACAGCATAAGCAAGATTTTGGTACGTGACCTTCCATATATGCTGGTTGAACGTTCTTCTTCAGTTGAGTTGTTGTATTAAGAACGCTGCACCATTTAAAGTCTTGTTCATACTTTTATTGCTTGCAAGATGAAACTTGGAATTATAAGATTCCCCCCCCCCACAAAGTGGAAAGGGGGAGAGAAAGAGAGAGAGAGAGAGAGAGAGAGAGAGAGAGAGAGAGAGAGAGAGAGAGAGAGAGGAGAGAGAGAGAAGACAGAGAGAGCAGAGAGAGAGAGAGGAGAGAGGGGAGGAGAGAGAGGAGAGAGAGGAGAGAGAGAGGAGAGAGAAAGCGAGAGAGATCACTTTACAAAATATATTTGAACTTAGCGTAACAAAGGGAAATTTAATTAAACAAGTGATCTGGCTATGGAATTGGTACTGGGAAATTAAAACAAAAAATTAATAACACTGAAAGTAATTTGATAAAACAGATAAGTCACTAACCTTGGTAGAAAGCAAATATTTTACAAAATTGGCAGCATGGTTGTAGTTTATTAATAATATTTGACAAAGTCTACAGATTAAGATAATGTGGGGTTTTGCCAAGTGTTTCAGGCCATTTACATAAAATAACATGCATTTAGTTCTTTGCTTATTCTACTTGTAGGCTGCCAAACCAATAGCCATTTGCAACTATCCAAATAAACAATTATACAATTAAAATGTCCACGGTAAAATTGAGATGTCAGTAATTACAGAAAATATCAATTGATAACAAATTATACAACCAAGATACAGATAGAGATATATTAATATGAAAATAAAAATAGAATAATATGGGCAGCAATCAATGGGACTGTATCATTTGTGCCAAACAAGATAAAGACATGTTGCCAACTACAAATAATTGGCACATTGAAGGTACATCGATCAATAGCATATACTGGAGCAATGTTCCTGGCATTTCCAGTTTAAATTGGAAAAATTCCTCGTGCTGGGAAAAATATCAGCCCATATTGCACTGGAAAGCAACTGTCAGATGCAATAATACTAGCAAGCAAAAGTTGTAAAATGGGGCGAAGCTCACTTAACAAATGTTTAACTTCACAACAGAAATGTTGGGCTCAATTATGGTCATAACTTTAGGACTAACTGTATTCAGCGTATTTAGTTTGATTTATTCAGACTTCAATGCAGTCTGAACTTACTGTTTGTTTGTTTATTTATTAAATGTCTATGTCACCCATCTTTCCTCTAAAGCAGTGGTTCCCAACGTGTTTCCCCACGCCCCAGAGGGGGGCAATTTGATTTTTAATGGGGGCAATTGGAACCTTGTTTAAACCAAGTTAATGGCCTTTTAGGCTTCCTCCGCGTGAGTAGGAGTTCACTTTTTGAATAGTAAGAATTATATGTCACGGGGGGGCATCAGGATTTTAGAGATGTTTAGGTGGGGCATGGCCAAAAAAGGTTGGGAACCAGGGATTAGTTAGTTCTAACTAACCTCGCTGCCGGTTCGCTTCTTCCCGCGCCGCCCGCGCCCGCGCATGCGCAGTGCAAAAAAATTTAAAAAAATTTTCCCCCCCCGAAAAAAAAGCCAAAAGCAAGATGGCGACACATGTGCAGTGTCAGAAACTTGGCTTCTGCGCATGCACAGAAGAAAAAAACCCAGAAAAAATTCAAAAAATCAAAAAAAATCAAAAAAAAAGATGGCAGCGTCCACGGATCGGCACCGACCGAACTGGATAAGTGACGTCATCATGATGTCACCAGCGGGTCGCTACCGGTTCAGGCGAACCGGTCCGAACCGGGAGGAACCCACCTCTGTTGGGAACCACTGCTCTAAAGTGACTCTGGATAGCTTCCAAGTTATAAAACAAGTAAAATTAGTTTAAAAAATGAAATGACACAGATTAACATATTATTAAGAACTGTACTAAAACTGCAACAAAGAGAGTTAAGAGACAGAAAGGATGGGGCCCCAGCCAAACTAACAACTAAGATACCTCAAGATAATAGAGAAATTGCTTACTAATGCAAGTTCTGAAAGCTTTATATTATATTATTTTATTTATTGAATCAGGTTTCATGAATGAGACGGGTTCAGGTATTGTAAAAGGAAAATACACCTCATACAAGCAGCAGTTGTTCATTATATAAATAGTTCCATAAAGGTGAAAATTATTAAGTTCATGCTGTGTTCTCGGGGGGAAAAAAGTATTATGATTGTATCCCCCATCAAATTTGGTAAATCCTATAATAGTTTGTATCCAATCATCTAGAGAAAGAGGAACCTAACTGTTGTGTAACTCACCCAAAGTGAAATTATTTAAAACTTTGGTCACATATGTATCTTTGGCGGATAAGAGTGGAATCAAGGCTTACATATAATAAAAAAAAAATCCCAAGGAAGTATTTGAAATGATTGTTTATTTCTCCTCTGAAGTGTAAATTACTATTGATTGAAGGTATCTTATTTAAATGACTGTGGCATTTCCAAACGCATGCACCTGCCAAGGTAAAAAACTTTTCTGAGCTCTATTAGATTCATGATGTCTTGGACATGTCTAAGAGTTTTTCTTGGTAGTCTCTGACTTTTGGGCCTGAGTTTTCTTGCTTGTTTCCCATATCGGTCAGGTGTGCCCTGCTTGTTGTTGTTGTTAGTTGCGAAGTTGCGCCTGACCCATTGCGACCCCATGGACAACGTTCCTCCAGGCCTTCCCGTCCTCTACCATCCCCCAGAGTCCGTTTAAGCTCACGCCGACTGCTTCAGGGACTCCATCCAGCCACCTCGTTCTCTGTCGTCCCCTTCTTCTTTTGCCCTCCATCGTTCCCAGCATTTTAGGCTCTTCTCCAGTGAGTCTTCTCATTAGGTGGCCAAAGTATTTGAGTTTCATCTTCAGGATCTGGCCTTCTAAAGAGCAGTCAGGGTTGATCTCCTCTAGGACTGACCGGTTTGATAGCCTTGCAGTCCAAGGGACTCGCAGGAGTCTTCTCCAGCACCATAGTTCAAAGGCCTCCATTCTTTGGCGCTCAGCCTTCCTTATGGTCCAACTTTCACAGCCATACATTGCAACTGGGAAAACCATAGCCTTGACTATACGCACTTTCGTTGGCAGGGTGATGTCTCTGCTTTGTCACCTGCTAAGTATTTCAAGAAGAAAGAAAGTTAATTCAATGCCACCAATGAGTGAATATAGAGCTGAAAATGCCTGGCTTAGACACCTATCTCTGGAAGTAGATATAAATGTTTTTTTTTTAAGCAATTACTTAAGCTCACGTCATATTACAACAACTTCCCTGCTGTAATTTATTTGCTTCTTCAAATATGAAGAAATAAAAATTCTGAGCGTTGGATTTCCTGGAGATGTATCCAGACGCTATGACCGCTGAATCTTACTAGGGTTCAGCGATCACAAATGCTTCGTGAAACTTGTGCTTTTCTTCATTTCTACTGGCTATTTTTCCGGGACCCACAAAAAACACATCATCTTTACAGGCAGGAAGAAAACTTTGACTCAAGAGTCCTAGTCACTGAAGTTCTCAAATTTTGGGTTTTCTTTTCTTTTCTTTTCTTTTTTATAGCAAGACAATGTTAAACCACTTCTTTTATTTTTGTTAGAAACTGCAGCCAAACTGGAAGCATGATCAAGAATGTCCAACACAAACAGTTGGTCATTAGGTCAAGGATCTCTTTCAGTTTTTTATTTTATTTTATTTTATTTTATTTTATTTTATTATTTTATTTTATTTTATTTTATTTTATTTTATTTTATTTTA
>QLTV01003131.1:3749444-3759608 GCA_003457575.1 Thermophis baileyi | reverse complement strand
GGGCGGGGAGGTGGTCGCGGCGGCGGGGGGGGCTCGCGGAGGCAGCTGGGGGGTCGTGGGGGGGTCGCGGCATTAGAAAGGTTGAGAACCACTGCAATAGATAGAGATGGTTTTAGGTTGCGTAATGCCTTTTTAACGGCATCTTCTGTGAAATCGACATGTAGTAGATCGTTGTGATTAGTTGTGGTACGATTAGGAAATGTGGGGCATGATCCGTTGCTGTTTACAAAGACTGAACTGAAGAATGTGTTGAAGAGGTTGAAGATGATCAAATATTTCAGGTTTCACCTAGCTTCTGAAAAAGCTCCTTGCGTGCTATTTCTAAGGTATCCTTTTACATTTTTTCCCCCCACTTTTTATTTAAGCAGAAAAATTGAGCCCGGCTCAGAGCGAAAAGATCTCCTGCTTATCTAAGCTACATGAAGCCTGTGATTTGTGGGCTGCCTCCAGGCTTACAGTTCTTTTCCTCTTCTTGCTAAACAAGAATCCAGTCAGGTATCATCTACTCAGTTTTATATCTCAACCCTTGAGCAACCAAAGGATGTTCTCAAGACCTTCTCCCAGTGTCTGGAGGCTGATTGGGTCAGGAAGGGGAACCAGAGGCTGAAGCTAAGGCCTAATCTCAGGAAAACCAAGGGTTTCGCCCTCCCAATCTGGAGACGTTCCATCCTTAGTCCTGAACAGGAATTTTTTGGATTAGTGTGGAATCTGAAAATTTTCTAAACCAGAGTTCCGCAAACTTTCCGGGTTGGTGGCCCGGACTGGGGGCAGGGAGGGGTAAAGCCGAGGTGGTGCAGTGGTTAGAGTGCAGCACTGCAGGCTACTTCAGCTGATTGCTAGCTGCCAGTTCAGCAGTTCAAATCTCACCAGGCTCAAGGTTGACTCAGCCTTCCATCCTTCCGAGGTGGGTAAAATGAGGACCCAGATTGTTGGGGGCAATATGCTGACTCTGTGAACTGCCTAGAGAGGGCTGTAAAGCACTACGAAGCGGTATATAAGTCTAAGTGCTATTGCTATTGCTAAAGGGAATGGTTTTGTGGGAGGGGCAGATGCTTCTGTTGCTCCCACAAGAGGGGCCATGAGCGCCCACGATGACACTTGCACAAATGGGGCCATGATCGGCCGTGATGATGCTCATGTGAATGGGACCATGAGCGACTGCAACACTCCTGGCGACACTCGCGCGAGTGGGACGGGGAGTGCCCACGATGCTCGCAGTGATGCTCTCGCAAATGGGGCCACGACTGCACGTGATTCTCGCGGTGACGCTCTCGCGAGTGGGGCTGTCCACACATGCACATGCTCGGCCGCCAGCCACCTACTCACATGTCCCGGTGGCCCAATAGTGGGCCATTGCCCACAGGTTGGGGACCCCTCTTCTAAACTAACACTTCCTGCACAAGGAGGAGGTGTATCCAGGAACGCATTGCACCAGTTCAACTTGTGTGCCATTTGCACCCGTCCCTGCATTGAGGAGCCTTCTTCCCTGTCACTCACGCCTTGGTCACCTTGCAAGGGGACTACTGCAAAGCATACTACATAGAGCTGCCCTTGAAGACTTTTCTATCGTATGTAACAGTGGCCACCAAATCTTTGAAAACTGTGTTCTGGACTCCCTGAAGGCTTTCAGTCAGGAGAGGGTTCCTTAAATGCCATTGCATTAAAGAATAAAGGAATACAGGTAGTCCACGACTTACAACAGTTCAGTTAGTGACCGTTCAAAGTTACGAAGGCACTGAAAAGAAGTGACTTATGACCGTTTTTCACACTTACGAGCGTTGCAGCATCCCGGGGTCACATGATCAAAATTCAGTTGCTTGGCGACTTGCTCATATTTATGACGATTACAGTGTCCCGGGGTCACGTGATCGTGGGGTCATGTGACCTTCTGGCAAGCAAAGTCAATGAGGAAGCCAGAGTCACTTAGCAACTATGTTACTAACTTAACAGCTGCAGTGATTCACTTAACAACAGTGGCAAGAGAGGGCGTTCAATGGGGGAAAGCTCACGTAACAAATATCTCACTTAGCAACAGAAGTTTTAGGCTCAATTGGGTTGTAAGTCAAGGACTACCTGTATCAAGCCTGGGAAGAATTTACAATGGAACAAATAAAGAAGAAAGGCTGAAATATATTGGGAATTTATAGAATATGGGTATGGAGGTATATATGTGAGCAACATCTCTGATAGGTTTCATTTCAGAATTCTGGAACAGGAAATTGCTCATTGTGGTTACAGTTCGGCAGCAGTTTTCTGAAGTAAGATCAGCCAAAAAAGTGAGGTTAAACTTAATACTTGCAGTGTGTTTGAAATTCTCACATTAAAGACATCTTTAATAACCTTCCTGGTCAATTCTTTCTTCCTATATTTTCCAATTATCCCTGAAGCGCTGGCGTTTTTCTTAAGCTCAACTACGATTTAATGATTTTTTTTCCTCACCTAGCTTGGCTGACTTGTTACGAATTAAAATGGAAAGGCTTCATCATCTCAGTCCTGATTTCTGAAAAGTCCCAGTTTTTTTAAAAAAATTAGGGTTCCCTCTCAATCTGAGAGTTTAAAGAAAGTCCCTTCAATTCAGCCGTCCACTCTCTCGTGACTGGCTGCAGAGGCTCGCCAGGAAATGTGGCTACACCATCTATCTGTCATGCCCCCGTCGGAGCCTGAATCTGCGGAGGAGGGTGGGCTGGAGCTGGGGCCGACGGAGGTCAAGCGGGCGGCCTTGTTGGCTTTGGAGGAACGCAGGGAGGAGCAGGAGCAGGCAGCCCCGGGTCCCTCAGGATTAGGACGGCTTGTTAGCAGGGAGGAACAGGGGCAGGAGGACCGAGAGAGGGCAAGCAGTGGACATGAGTAGCGACAGAGCTCAGGCGATGAGCAAGGACCGCCCCCTCCTGATCCCCATGCATGGAGAGTGGAGAGGAGGTGGGAACAGCGCAGGCTGATCCGACTACTCGGGAGGAGAGCGCTCCACCCCTCTTCACAAGGCACACCTGGGGACTGAGACATGAGGAGACATTGTGGGGAGGGGCATTAGTTGGGAACAAATACTGAATTTGTGGAGTTTGGTGTGCTGTTGCCGATGTCTGGAGTTTGCAGGACTTCTTGCCTTGTTCCTTGCTTCATGGACTCTTTGCTTTCTTCCTTGTTCCATGGATTTATTGCTTTGTTCCTTTGCCTCACTGGACTTTTTGCTTTGAAGCCATTGTGCTAACAACATTTTGCTGGACTCCTCATAGCCAGAGGCTGCTGTGTGTGTGTGTGTGTGTGTGTGTGTGTGTGTGTGAGAGAGAGAGAGAGAGAGAGAGAGAGAGAGAGAGAGAGAGAGAGAGAGAGAGAGAGAGCGCTTTGCTCTGGGACTTGCCAGAAATGTGGGAGCGTTTGGGGGAAAGTTGGAGCAATAAAGGAAAGTTTTGAACTATCAGCTGGCTGTGTTGCCTTCATGCCTGGTCCCTGGTCATCACAATCAAATAACCCTCTTAAAAGCAGCCATAAAGCACATGGATGCTATTTGAAAGTTGCAGGGTTTCCATTTGTCTAAGGAAGAGGTCAGTTTTTTTTAAAAAAAGTTCAAGATTTATGTACCATCATTAAAGGAGGAGTTACTGAGTGGTGTGGTGGCCTAGAGGTGGAGCTCTTGCCTCACAATCAGGAGGCTGTGAGTTCGATCCTAGGTAGTACCTGATATTTCTCTCTCTGGGCACACTGAGAATATATCTGCTGAAAAAAACTCCGCATTGGCAACAGGAAGGGCATCCGGCCAGTAAACACTCAGCTCCATTCAGTTGCCCCGACTCCACCCCTCAAGGGATTATGGGGTCATTAAAAGAAGATGATGATTAAAGGAAGAGTTACTGTAAATTCTTACCAGTGGAGCTTCGTAAAAAGAAGGAATCCTTCCTTCTCGCACAACGATGAGGTTAATTGTCCATATGCTTACATTTTGTTTGCACATCATCCATTACACCAGATGTGAAAAATGACAGACGTGGGAGATTATTCTCAGAATACAAGGCTTCTCAGATAAGCCTTTCCATTAAGAAGGTATCTAGCATAAATAGAATAATCAGTAGATTTGTACGTATGTATCTAATATACTTTAAACCCCGAGAGTCTCTATTTCAACACAAATATTTATTTTTCAAAACTGTAATATAGGTAGTCCACAACTTACAACAGTTCATTTAGTGACCGTTTGAAATTACGGCACTGAAAAAAATGACTTATGATTGTTTTTCACACTTACGACTGTTGCAGCATCCCCATGGTCAAGTGATTTACATTCGGATGCTTGACAACTGACTCACATTTATGACGGTTGCAGTGTCCCGTGGTCACGTGATCCCCTTTTGCGACCTTCCGACAAGCAAAGTCCACGGGGAAGCCAGATTCACTTAACAACCGGGTTACTGATTTAAAAACTGCAGTGATTCACTTAACAACTGTGGCAAGAAAGGTCGTAAAATAAGGCAAAACTCACTTAAGAAATGTCTCACTTAGCAACATAAATTTCGGGCTCCATTCTGGTCGTAAGACCTGTATCAAAATTTGTATTTCAAAAAATACAATTTTTTTTTCCTGAAGTGTAACAGTCGCTTCAGTTTTAAATGAAAACTCACTTATTACAGTAATTCAGTATTTCGTAGTAACTCATATTGAAGAAATAGAATACAATACTTTATTTGGCCATGTGTGATTAGACACACAAGGTCTCACTGAGTGCAGAAGCTATCAGTGAACGTGCAAAGCAACAGAGCATAATAATCATAATAATGATACCAATAAGAGGGAGTAATAGAGAAGATGAGAAGGATAATGATAATACTACAGCCATACAACATGGGTAAAATATACTTAGACATAAAACAGAATTATGTTTTCAGGTGAATATTCACTCTGTCCTTTCTGGGAGGAGGAAAATGTCTCCATGGAGTGACCTTTACCCAAGGCATTTATTAAAGCTTAAGAAATGCTAGCACAACAATAAAAAAAAGTTACTGATCTTTTCGGTGTGATTGGAAGTTCTTTGCTTTTTATCGTGATGTTAGTTAGCTAGAAGGGATTCTTTGTTATCGGGATACCATCTTCAACCGATTGTTACGATTCTATTCTCTGCAGTTTGGCGCTAACATCTACATTAGGTTCGACGTCTTTGGTATCCATGCTAAGGCCGTCCATCACTTCAGATCGGAAGGTGGGGGGGGGGAAAATCTCCACGCTGGGATAGGTGCAAACATCTTACAAGTCATAGTAATGTATCTACATTCAGTCTATCTTCAGCAGCTTCTTTTGATTTTAGTTGCAATCTTTCTAAAATCTACAATAAAGTTTTGGAATCTAAGACTGTAACCATTCCATTCCATATTTTCTATTCCATTCCATTCTGTATTCCATTCCAGATTCTATTCTGTTCTGTTGTCCCAAAGGTGCTTTTTCAAGCGGCAACTGGACTTTCTGTTTTTTCTTTGAAGATGTTTCGCTTCTCATCCAAGAAGCTTCTTCTGCCCCATAGCTGAAGAAGCTTCTTGGATGAGAAGTGAAACATGAGTGAAACTTGAAAAAAGCACCTTTGGGATAACCATGATCTGGATGACTGAGAATCTCCATAGACATTATGTTATGTTCTGTTATGTTCCATTCCGTTCCATTTTCTATTGTTCTGTTCTGTTCCGTTCCATTCTATACTTTCTATTCTATTCTGTTCCAAAGTAATATGTAATATTAGAAAAGAAGCACTTGCCTGCAATTGTCACACTAAGTCGAATCCCAATTTGTATTTACTTTCCGTGTGATTTTGCTAACTTTAGCTTGGACAGACCGATAGGGTCAAATGCTAAATGAGGAATTGTTATAACGTGGGATATGGTTGTTCAGGTCATTTCAATGACATGATATATTCAAATATTATATACTCGGCAAACAACAAGGAGAGAGCTGGGATCAGCTAGACTTGAGCAACGCAAGAGAGGAAGCAAATGCCTAAAGCAACATTCTGCATTTCTTCAAAGTCCACATTTATTTGAATCTTGGCATTTCTCAGGAGTTTTTACTCCGCTTTCAATGTTTACCCGTTTCTGTCAAGTCTCCTGCTTTTTGAGTAGCTCCTGAAGGCATTTGGGGCGGGGGGGGGGATAGGGTTGATTCTGGCTTTTTTTTTTCTTGCCCTGCTTTGACTAATTGTCAAAGACTAGGATATTGTTAACAACAGAATAACTTTTATAATTGAATTTGAAATGAACAGCTTCCCTGGGCTGTATTTTAGCACTGAAAAGAGAATGTGAGAAGTGTGGAAGAGGGTTGGTCTATTTTGGGGTGATGGGGTTGGGTGGGGGGAGGGCAATAGGAATAGAATACCAGTGCTATGCTAGTAGCTTTGTTTTTTTCCTATTTTTATTTCCACCCTATTAGTTAAGGAAAAAAAGAGGAGTCCCTGCGGATTTTACTCTGCTAGTTTTTCCCAACTATAGAGGTCGGCGTGCATTTCCATTTCAAGGCCATGGAGCCAGCGCTGTCCGAAGACATTTCTGTGGTCATGTGACCAGCATGACGTCACGGAGCACTGTTACCTTCCCACCGAAGTGGTACCTATTTATCTACTCGCATTTGCATGCTTCCGAACTGCTAGCTTGGCAGGAGCTGGGATGAAAACAGGAGCTTATCCCGTTTCGTTGCACTCGGGTCTTGAACTGCCAACCTTCCAGTCGACAAGACCAGTGTCTTAACGGCTGAACCATGTGCCACCCCACACCACTCTATGAGAGAAAACCAAAATTTCTTATTTTACCGATAGTCTGAACAAAACATAATTGCCACCATTTAGTCACATTTATTACAAAACTTCTAATATTTCATTTATTTTTCCATATATACCTTCAGTTTAACATTTGCAGCATAATCTGTTTGGTGTGCCATGCAAGAATATTATCATTACCCAACAAATATGCTTGTTTTATTTATTTATTTATTATTAAATGTTTATCCTGCCTTTATTATTTTTATAAATAACTCAAGGCAGCGAACACACACCATACTCTTTCTTCCTCCTATTCTCCCCACAACAACAATCCTGTGAGGTGGGTTGGGCTGAGAGAGAGTGAGTAGACCAAGGTCACCCAGCCAGCTTGCATATCTAAGGAGGAATTACAACTTACTCTCTCCTGGTTTTAAGGCAGCACCTTAACCACCAAACCAAAGGTAACAGAATAATGTTTCATTTGGAACAGGTGAAGTTTTCATGGAATTGTCATCTTTAAACATGATTTACGTATATAAAAAGAGACCTAAATGGAGATTTAAATAGTAATAATGGAAGGCTGAAATATGCATGTGATATAGCCTTCTTTAGCTTTTTAAAAATCTGTACATTTTAAGGATGTATAACAATGTCCGTGTCTTTGCTAGTCCTGTTTAATATGAACAGTGAAGGTGAATCAGAATTTTGCTTCAGTCATGTTTGTGTATATATGTGTATAGACTTACCACAAATATCTTTACAACCAAAAATAGAAGAACTTTACATGGAAAAAAACCCTGAGAAATTTGTCCTTCTCTCTGATTTTAAGCACTCCTTCCTTCCTCCCTTCCTTCCTTCCTTCCTTCCTTCCTTCCTTTCCTTTCCTTTCCTTTCCTTTCCTTCCTTCCTTCCTTCCACTTCTTCCTCTCCTTCCTTCCTTCCTTTCCTTCCTTCCTTCCACTTCTTCCTTTCCTTCCTTCCTTCCTTCCACTTCTTCCTCTCCTTCCTTCCTTCCTTCCTTCCTTCCTTCCTTCCTTCCTTCCTTCTTTCTTTCTTTCTTTCTTTCTTTCTTTCTTTCTTTCTTTCTTTCTTTCTTTCTTTCCATCTTCTCAGGTGTCATGTACTAGGCAGACATCCAGACCGATATTTCCCCAGTAATGTCATCTGAACAGATTGATTGGGGACAATTAACCTTTAGAAAACCCACCAAGCTCAAGAAAAAACATTTTATGTAATATTATAGAACATTGAAGACGATGCCTTCATCCTTCATCTAAATTGCCTACATTTATTTTCAAGATGTCAGTAGGATGACGTGATACAGACCCTGGGTTAATTTAGAGAAGAATGCATTTCCGTGCATGCAGAATGATCTTCTTGCTTCAGTTTAATGACTTCGGCTTTTCCTAAAGCTCTCTTACTTTAGCATTAGCTCTTTTAGCTTCAGCACAAGGGAGCTGTTGTCTAAAACGTTTCTTCAGTGAGGTGGGACAAAGGAAGAAGGGCATTTGCATACCTCTTACATTTCGAGCGATACGAGTGATACGTTTCCTATTTAGGAGCTCTGGCAGTTGTCTATTCATTAAGGAGGCATCACAATTACGTAACTAGCATGTGTGAGTGTGTGAAAGGGAGTGTGTGAAGGTGCTTATTTATGGCAAGAAATAACTTCCCACTTTGCTCATCTGAACCAAAATTGAAAGGAAGTATTGTCCCTTGATAATCTGGTTCCATAATTCGTCTTGATGGACACAAGTAAAGGATTCTGCCAGTGGTGCAATCCTAAACTTATTGTAAACCAATCTGCTTGCAGGGTGATGCTGTTGAGATCAAGAATCCAAGATGCTCCCTCAAGCATAAAGTCCAGAAGTGGTTTCCAAGTAGAAACAAATGAAACTTTTTGCTTGATTTTGCCGATTAGATAGGTTTGTTGCTCTAGAAATGGCTAGTGGTACAATCCTAAACTCATTGTAAACCAATCTGCTTGAAGGGTGATGCTCTTGAGATCAAGAATCCAAGAGGCTCCCTCAAGCATAAAGTCCAGTAGTGGTTTCCAAGTAGAAACAAATGAAACTTTTTGTTTGATTTTGCCGATTAGATAGGTTTGTTGCTCTAGAAATGGCTAGTATATATTATTATATCAAAGTAAAAAAGTTGAGGATGTTTGTTATTACCTTATTCTACTGCGCCAAAAAGAGTCAGAAGTCAATGTTTTTCTTTTTCTTTTCTCTTTTACACTTTTTCCTCTTCCCCTCCCTGTTTTCCTATTATTCTCACTTTTCTTTGTATTTTATATATCGATAAACTAAATTCGTGACCTAAAAATTCAGGATGCCTATAACTAACTGATCAGTTTCTCTGCTTGAAGGATTCAACATGTCCAACATGGAATTCATAGTAAAGCAATAAAAAGGAACCAGGATTCAAACAAACTGGGATGGATTCAGAGAAGCAAGGATAATTGGGAGATTGAAAACCAAACACTAGAGAGAAAACTGGAAAAAAAAAGAGACATGCTTAACCTTGAAGAGAAAAGGAGGAGGTTTTAATATCACTTAGCTAAAACCTGAAAGACTTGACGTACAGAATGTGATTAAGGCTTATTACTTAGAAACTTAGATATTTAGTTCATGACCTTAAAGTACAGGAAGCAAATTCCAGTTGACTCTTTAAAAAAAACTCATTCCAAACTATAATTCTTAATTGTGTCCTTCAAGAAAATTAATAAAATATTTTTTTAAAAAAAAAACAACACAACTAAGTACAAGTTCATCTCAGATACCCACAGGGCACTGATAGGCTTTGAAAGAATAATTGCTCTGCTTTGCGCGAGATTTAGAATGGATCATTTTAGGTAGTATTTATAGAGTGGTGCGGTGGCCTAGAGGTGGAGCTCTCGCCTCACAATCAGGAGCCTGTGAGTTCGATCCTAGGCAGAGGCAGATATTTCTCTCTCTGGGCACAAGGAGAATATATCCGCTGAACAAAACTCTGCATTGGCAACAGGAAGGGCATCCGGCCAGTAAACACTCTACTAGCTCCATTCAGTTGCCTGGACTCCACCCCGCAAGGGATTATAGGGTCGTTAAAAGATGATGATTTTAGGTAGTATTTATAATTATCCACATTTCAGACTGACCCTGTTAAATTACAATGCTGTGGAATTGTAAGGTTCGTGTTAGATGCGACACCGGTCATTTGCAGTATAATATCGTGCACAGCAGTTGTTAAGATGCTGGATTTGACCTGGGAGATCAAGGTTGGTCCACCCTGAGCCAAAAAGCCAATCCCTTGTAAAGCAATAACACATCTCACAAGGTTGTTTGTTGCAGGAGAATTTTCTTACCTGTGATAAAGGCAGTACACGAATCAGAGCTACTACCGTAACAAAAATGAGCCTTCCTTTTTTTTTTTTTTTTTTTTCAAAAAATTTTTTT
>QLTV01003131.1:3724735-3743148 GCA_003457575.1 Thermophis baileyi | reverse complement strand
AATCGAGTTTGGAGCGGTTTACGGTAAGTTTGTATCTATTGTGTGCTCGTGTATTGTTGCGGTAGAAGCTGAAGTAGTCATTGATAGGTAGGATGTTGTAGCAGATAATTTTATGTGCCACACGTAGGTCGGATCGAAGACGGCAAAGTTCTAAGTTGTCTAGGCCCAAAATTTCAAGTCTGGTGGCATAAGGTATTCTGTTGCGAACAGAGGAGTGGAGGATTCTTCTCGTGAAATATCTCTGGACATTCTCAATTGTATTAATGTCCGATATGTAGTGCGGGTTCCAGACAGATGAGCTGTATTCGAGAATTGTTCTAGCAAATGTTTTATATGCTCTAGTTAAAAGTACAATATTACCGGAGAAGAAGCTACATTGCTTCTTGATATACCCAGTTGCTGGGCATATCATGAAACTGCTGGGAATCTTGCAAGATTTGGGTCCCCATTTTAGTTGGGCTGTGTCCAGATTTTGTGCAAGATATTTGCCATAGTGCCATAATGCCCAGATCTAGAAAGGCTTAGTCTATTACGAGAGACAACATGCAGAACGTATTAAATACTTCACTGAAAACTTTGTTGAACTGCAAAGATAGAGTTGAAACTGCAGGTTTCTGTGATCTGACCTTGTCTCCTTTTCTTTTCCTGTAACAAGAAAGGGAACTTTAATGCAACTCTGCAGAGATGTGATTGAGTTAAGCGGA
This sequence comes from Thermophis baileyi, assembly GCA_003457575.1. Lineage (NCBI taxonomy): Eukaryota > Metazoa > Chordata > Lepidosauria > Squamata > Dipsadidae > Thermophis > Thermophis baileyi. The sequence continues at coordinate 3,742,444 of QLTV01003131.1, read as the reverse complement.
AATTCTTCCTTCAGAAAGGGAACTTAATTAATGATGTTCCTTATTGATGTCATCTGTCTCTCTAATGTCCCATTTTTCTGCTGAAAGAACCAGAATGGGCCTGAAACACAAAACCTACTTCAGGTTCTTAACAATTCACAAACACACTTAACCCAACCAGATTGATACATTTAGGGGGGGGGATTGAAATTGATGGAGTTGGCCGAAATAGCAAAATTGACCACTTTGATTAAAGATAAGGACATAAGTACTTTTGTTTCCACATGGAAACCACTTCTGAACTTTGTGCTTGATGTGGAGAAGAACGAAACTCTGACTTTGGGTTTTACCAATTAGATTGATAGATCTTTATACTGAGTGGTGCGGTGGCCTAGAGTTGGAGCTCTCCCCTCACAATCAGGAGGCTGTGAGTTCGATCCTAGGTAGAGGCAAATATTTCTCTCTCTGGGCACAATGGGAATATATCTGTTGAACAAAACTCCGCATTGGCGACAGGAAGGGCATCTGGCCAGTAAACACTCTGCTAGCTCCATTCAGTCGCCCAGACTCCACCCCGCAAGGGATTATGGGGTCGTTCAACGATGATGATGATGATTGATAGTTCTTTATAGAAATGGCTTGTTTATATTATTAGGAAAAAGGAAAATGTTGTGATTTGATGTTAATGCCTTAGTTTACTGTAACAGAGAGAGTCGGAAGTCAAATGTTTCTTTTTCTTTTTTTTTTCTTATCTTTCCTCACTTCTCCTTCCCCTTTCCCTCCCCACTCCTTTCCTCTTTACTTTGTACTTTGTATGTTATATTACTTTATAACTCAACTGGAGATACATTTTGGGGGGACATTGGTAGAGTAGAATGCGAAAGCCAAAGCCAAAGTACCAATAGAGAATGTTACATGCATTTCTAAAAGCATAATGATCCATTTCAGAAATGTCTAATGTTGAATTTAATTGAGGAAAAGTAATTCTTAATAATAGATGATTTTGGATTCTGGACTTAATGATCCTTTTCAGGGTGCCCCTCCTTTCAGAGAGAACGAAGTATTATTGACTTCTACTGTAGGAAGTCAGATATTTATTTCAAACTAAAGGCTCTAATAAAGGTCTTGATATGATATGATTTACTTCAAACTGTAGTAAGTCATCATCCTTCTGTCTGGTCCACCAAATCAGCTTCTAAACATCAATTCATTAGCCCTGGTTTGAAGTTCCTATTGGTAGTTTCTCATATTTAGAAATATAGGAATTGCCTTTCAACCTATCAGATTGTTCATCCATTGACCTAAAGTTCTTCAGGAATGAAGGTTGGGAAATTTCCTGTAATCTGCTATCTAAACTTTGTTATCACCAAAAGTTACAAAATTACAAAATAACAGAGTTGGAAGGTGCCCTAGAGATCTGCCAGTCCAGTCCCCTACTCAAGTAGGAGACCCTATAGCAGACAAATGGCTGTCCAATCTCTTCTTAAAAACCTCCACTGATGGAGCACCCACAACTTCTGAAGGCAAGTTGTTCCACTGATTAATTGTTCTCATTTTGACAGGAAATTTCTCCATAGTTCTAGGTTGCTTCTCTCCTTGATTAGTTTCCATCAATTGTTTGTTATCTTACCTTCTGGTGCTTTGGAAATAGGTTGACACCCCCCCCTCTTCTTTGTAGCAGCCCCTCAAATATTGGAACACTGCTGTCATGTCACCCCTAGTCCTTCTTTTCACTAGACTATACAAACCCAATTCCCGCAACTGTTCTTCACATGTTTTAGCCTCCAGTCCCCTAATCATCTTTGTGGCTCTTTTCTCCACTCATTCTAGAGTAGAATGTGTTCCTACACTGAGTGATTATTTGATCCTCATCTCATACTTTCCAAAAATATTTTGTCTCTGTGAACAATGTATTGCCTTCTCTTGTCATTAAGAGACCCTGCAGTGCTGCACTCTAACCACTGCGCCACCTCGGCTCGACAAGTTGGGCCTCTGTTAGTGCAAATTTCGGAAGTCATACCTTAGACCAGACATGTCATCGTTGTCTGCACAGATGCCTTATTTTAACAGTTAAAATAATGGGTTTTAATACTAGTAACAAAAGACTGTGAAAAGAGCCAAACAACATTTAGCACATGACGATTTTAAAAATGTGAAAAGGTCTATTCATTGAAATTGACAATTGGCAATTTAGATGGGAATGGGGACATCAAGTATAAGATAAGGATGGAAGGCTGAGTCAACCTTGAGCCTGGTGAGATTCGAACTACAGCAGTTGGCAGAATTAGCCTGTAATGCTCCATTCTAACCACTGCGCCACCATGGCTCTTAAATGAGGACTTCCTGTAGGTAGACAGCCCATGTTCAGCTAGAGCCCAGGGAAAAGTCAGATCTTCAAGGCTGTCTTGAAAAACAGCTGGGTCAGGGCTGTTGGGCTCTTGGAGAGGGAATGCTGTACCTCTTATCCAATACCCATGGAGAATGTTAGTAGCATTAAGATACAAGAAATCAGGAGAAAGAATGAGAGGGATGGGGAGGGACACAGCTACCTTCATGAACAGTGATGTGGATGACAATGCAATCAGCCCTCCAATGTTCAAAGTAACTGGAGCAGTCTTGCTTCAGCTGCTCCAGTGTCATCCTGATGAAGCTCTTTTTAATCTTGAGTATCTGTCCTCCAGCATTGCAAACACCAGGCGGGAAGGTGTTCATTTTGTGGGATCATTTAAGTTAGGGTTTTGGTTCTGTGTTCCATTGTCCTATTGCTTGAGCGATCCAGCCAATAAAGCAGCCTAATATTTTTGGGAGCTAGGTCCCAATGACCGATTCTTGTTTTCTTCGAGTGCTTCAGGTCTATTTTCTGAAACTGACTCAAGATTCTTTGGTTCTTCTCATTCTATTTGCAAAAGTTGATCAGATGGGCACTTCCAAGTCATTTCTCAGCAGTGATGATGTGGCGCCCTTGAAAGCTGCTTCTGCCAAGTCAAATCCTTGGTCTATTAATGCAAGGATCAGCGCTTCAGCATTGTGCTGCCCCCTGGTGGAATGCAAAAGGGAAAAAAAAAATTCTGAGACAGTCTGAATATTGGATGCAAATGATGGACATGTTCTAAAGTCAGTGACATGTGCTGACAATGCAATTCTTTGTATGTTGGGTAATTATACTGAGAGGGACAGCGGCAATTTAAATCGTCCCTTAGAGGATATTTCCTCTGACAAATGATGCAGTTCAGATTTGAGGATGGCATTCCCACCCCTTTTTATGTGGGTCGCGGACATCCCTGTAGTGAGAAGACATTGATTTCTACGGCAACATTTATTTATTAAAATTATAATTGCAAAAACCCTAGTGGCGCAGTGGTGAGAATGCAGCATTGCAAGTTAACTCACTGCTCACTGCCAGCAGTTCGATCCTGACCAGCTCAAAGTTGACTTCCATCCTTCTGAGATCGGTAAAATGAGGACCCAGATTATTGGGGGCAAGATGCTGACTATGTAAACTGCTTAGAGAGGGCTGTAAGACATTATGAAGCAGTATATAAGTGCTATTCCTTCCTTCCTTCCTTCCTTCCTTCCTTCCTTCCTTCCTTCCTTCCTTCCTTCCTTCTTCCCTTTCTCATTCTCCTTACTAGTGGTGCAGTGGTTAGAGTGCAGTATTGCAGGCAAACTCTGCCCACAGTCTAGAGTTTGATCCTGACCAGCTCAAGGTTGACTCAGCCTTTCATCCTTCTGAGGTGGGTAAAATGAGGACCCAGATCGTTGGGGGCAATATGCTGACTCTGGAAAATGGCTTAGAGAGGGCTGTAAAGCACCATGAAGTGGTATATAAGTCTAAGTGCTAGTGTTAGTGCTATAATATGCCTTGTATTGATAGATATCAGATACTATTTATTTGATTGTGTCTATCAGCCAACCAACTGGAATAATTCCTTGTGGTACACAAGAAAGTAAAAACACAACAGAAAACAGAAAAATCAATCAAGAGAACCAACAAAACCACAACATCATGTTGAGGAAATACAAAAGCTGCACAAAGAATTAAGACATGCATCTAATGTGGACCCACAAATCACTCTAGTCCATGTCTTAAATCTCCTTCAAGTTCTGTTTAATTCCTGATGGTTATACATCGATGTCATTTTTTTCTGGACAACAATACAGAAGTTATTTATCATGGTCCAACCCAGGGGTGGGTTCCAACTTACCTCGCTGCCGGTTCGCTCCCTCCCGCGCCGCATGGGCGTGCCATGTGGGTGCACCGCATGGGCGTGCCATGTGGGCGCACCGCATGGGCACGCCATGTGGGCGCACTGCATGGGCGCGCCGCATGGGCGCGCGCGCATGCGCAGTAACAAAAAATCCAGGAAAAAAAAAGCCCAAAAAAAGATGGCGACTGCATGCACAGTGCCGGAAGTCGGCTTCTGCGCATGCTCAGAAGGAAAAAAAAAATTCAAAAAAATTCAAAAATAAATAAATAATTTAAAAAAAAAAGATGGCGGCCCCCACCGATTGGCACCGACCGATCCGGTTCAGTGACATCATCGTGACGTCACCAGCGGGCCACTACCAGTTTGGGAGAACCGGTCCAAACCGGGAGGAACCCACCCCTGGTCCACCCTTCAGTTTCGTTTTTATTTCCAGTCTAACCTGTAGACAACGTATCTTTAAAGGGAGGTTGAGATGGAGAACTTGATGAGCTGTTAAAGGAGGAGAAATTCAAAGCACCTCATCCATTTTGAAAACCTGACTTTTTCCCCTCTTTTAATATTCAGACTCAAGGAGGAATTATCTGAATTTCTTTCCTCACTTTGTCCTCCTAATTTCTTCTTTTTCATGACTATGTTGCTGTTTCTCCTACTTTAGCAGATAATCCACTTCTTCCCCAAGGTCATCTCTACATTTCTTTACAACATCTGGCCTTAACGTAGAGGCTTAACGTAGAGGCTCCTACAAAGAGGAGGAGGTCAAACTATTTTCCAAAACACCAAGAGGCAAGACGAGAAACAATGGATGGAAACTAATCAAGGAGAGAAGCAACCTAGAATTAAGGAGAAATTTCCTGTCAAAATTAGAACAATTAATCAGTGGAACGACTTGCCTCCAAAAGTTGTGGGTGCCCCAACACTGGTGGTTTTTAAGAAGAGATTGGACAGCCATTTGTCTGGAATGCAATAGAATTTCTTGCTTGAGACCTCCAAGGTCCCTTCCAACTCTATTACTCTATGTCCTATGCTTCTCTCACCCTTTCTTCCCATCTTCCTCTTATATTCACCATGGAGTTTATATTCAGAACTGTATAAAATTTTGGCCAATGGGGTAGTGTGACTTGCATATCAAGAGTTGCTTTCCAACTGGACATCTCGGTTTGATCATCGTTACTCTCTAATATTCTACACTTGCCAGCAAAAAGCTTAAGACAGCATTTACCAGCCTAGTATCCTCTGCTTGCTTCATTATGGATTGGTGATTAAAAATACTTTTACAACTTTCTTATACTTAGGCATGAATCTGAACTGTCAGGGTTTTGGGCAGCTGTCTAAAACTCCAAGAGATTCTTTTCGAAGCACAGTTTCTCACAAAGTTCTCATTAGCAAGATTTACTGAGATAAAAGGGTTGTGGGTTAGAAAAACTGAATTCTTTCCCATTAGAAACAATTTGTGCTTTCTCATTTTCTAACAGCCTTCCTATGATCCAATGAAGAGATGGGTTGTCCCAAAGGTGTGGTTTTTGAGGCAACTTTGGACTTTCTGGTTTTTCTTTGAAGACGTTCCGCTTCTCATCCAAGAAGCTTCTTCAGCTCTGACTGGATGGTGGGGAATGGAAGGTATTATACTTATGACAGCTGGTCATAAACTTCATAAACGCATGGCACAAGGTAGGAGAACAAACACTTCAGGACTAGTCCATCTGCATTTAAAAGACACAGGCCACTCTTTTGAAGACAAAAAGTCTATATTTTGGACAGAGAGGAACGCTGGTTTGAAAGAGGGGTCAAAGAGGCCATCTAGGTCAAAATTGAACAGCCCTCCCTCAACAGAAGGGGAGGGATATGACATCATCTATCTCCAGTCTACAACACAGATCCTTTCAGCAGTTCCAAGAAGGCTCCACACCCATTTGCATAATCTTCTGTTTTATGACCACAATTGAGTCCAACATTTTCATCACTAAGCAGGACAGTTGTTAAGTGACTCGCTAACTACTCTTTTGAAGACAGCAAAGTCCACATTTTGGACAGAGAGGACCGCTGTTTTAAAAGAGGGGTCAAAGAGGCCATCTATGTCAAAATTGAGCAGCCCTCTCTCAACAGAGGGGGAGGGATACAATATCATCTATCTCCAATCTACAACAGAGTCCTTTCAACAGTTCCAAGAAGGCTCCACACCCATTTGCTCCACTCAGGTGACCCTGAGGACACAGCTAAACCTCCAAGTGGCCTCAACAGCTCTCTAAAAGGATGCAAATGACCAGCTGTCTGCAAGGAGTATAAATCCTTCCATTCCCCACCATCCAGTCAGAGCTGAAGAAGCTTCTTGGGTGAGAAGTGAAACATCGACAAAGAAAAACAAGAAAGTCCAGTTGCCTCTCGAAAAAAGTACCTTTGGGATTATGTTTATTACTGTTAGTAGGGAAGGGAGTTATCGTATTGGGGGTTAGGAAAATCAGATCATACTTTTTCACCTGTCTGGAAAATCTTACTAGGAGGCATAATGTGAGGTTTCCCAAAGATGCCCTAATTAATTCATGAGCCACGAGCCAAGTTTCAAAAGAAATACAGTCATTTATTAGGAGCAACATTCCGGCAATTACTCCGGTGGAATCAACTCTGACCTCATGTAATTTACGGGCCCCCATGACCCTGTCTCCCCCCCCCCCTCCCTGGGGCAGGCCATAAATCACATTCTCCAATGGACCACGTTGGCAGGCTGTAAAAACCCCACCCCTCCTGCTGGCTCTGGTAACCTGGGATACAATCTGGAGAAAGGCCTACTATCTGGAGAAAGGCATGAGTGGAATGTCTGTTCAGTTGGGACAGCCCAGCAGCTCCGCCAGTTCTCCCCCCCCCCCTCCTGCTTATGGCAACTTGAAAACTTTGCAACTTGACACATAATCCATCTATTTGGGGATCCAAAAATATGTCCTGACGGTATCAAATATTTTTGTTCTGTTAATCACCATGTTATGGTAATAATCTATAGCAACATGCAAAACATTTGCTAACTTAAAAACACAACCAAGTATGTCTGGTTATGTCTGGGTGTTATCAGTCTCCAAGATGAAATATGTTTGACATGATAAAAATATTGCAATTAATGCAAAAACATCTTACATTTTACAGGTACTTCGCATATTTTTATAAATTATTTGAATTTCACATTATTCAGCATATGCCATGGGAACATAAATGGATTCCTATCCTGTGGCCATATATTTTGCCACACCAATTAATTTAAATTTGAGATTTAAATGAGGCACCCAGGATTTAGTAATTCAGATCTTTCTCTGACAGTCCTTTGCTGTTTCTTGAAAAGGATGTCACCACATATTCAGATGTTTACATACAGTATTTTTTTTTAATTCTGTGTTTCCTTGCATATTCTCATCTTCTCCTTTAAAAAAAAATAACTATATTGAAGATCATGGACTCAAGGACAAGATATGTGCATATTTGATGAAGTAAGAGTGTTATGAGAAAGGTGAAACTTTCAAGCAGTAGCTGGGAAGGAATCAGGGATCTGCTTAGTAAGACTCATGACTTCTTAGCTTGATGGATCAAGCCAGATTCAGTCCTCGGTTGGTGCTGGTGGCCACAATTGCACCCATTTTTGCTGTGTGCTTGAATCTGATCTTCAAGCCACCCAGCAGGAATGAACTTACAACTGTTCATGTGAATTTAGTCTATTAAGGTAAAGGTAAAGGTTCCCCTCGCACATATGTGCTAGTCGTTCCCAACTCTAGGGGGCGGTGCTCATCTCCGTTTCAAAGCCGAAGAGCCAGCTGTCAGGGTTCCAAATAGCATCTAAAATTAAATCAGAGTCCGAGGCAATGCATTCCTCAAAGTTCCAATTTATTAACAGAGCCTTGTTTGCACGGCTGTGAGAAACCCGAATCTAAAGCCACACGGGTTTCTCCACCCAGTTGAAAGATCAAGCCCCTTGTCCCCACACCCACAAGTTCATGATGTTAGCCAGTCTTCTTCGACTGGCATCTCAGTTACTCCCCTCAGCTTCCGGGCAGGTGCTGGACAAAGGATGACCTTGAGAATCTAAAAGAATTTGTTATGGCTACATGTCTACATGAGCCGCGGTGGCGCAGTGGTTAGAGTGCAGTACTGCAGGCTATTTGCTTCCAAGCAGGTGCTGGACAAAGGATGACCTTGAGAATCTAGAAGGAATTTGTTATGGCTACATCTCTCACTCATGCAACATTCCCTCCCAAATTCCCACAGCAAGCATACATTCTAAAGCATCAAGTGTGGCAGGCCAAAGTCTCTAATAAAATATGGCTTTGGCCTGACACCAGTGCTGTCCGAGATGTCTCTGTGGTCATGTGGCCGGCATGACTAAACACCAAAGGCGCACGGAACACTGTTACTTTCCCACCAAAGGTGGTCCCTATTTTTCTACTTGCATTTTTTACGTGCTTTCGAACTGCTAGGTTGGCAGAAGCTGGGACAAGTAATGGGAGCTCACCCCGTTACTCAGCACTAGGGATTCGAACTGAACTGCCGACCTTTTGATCAACAAGCTCAGCGTCTTAGCCCCTGAGCCACCGCGTATATTAGTATAGTGTAAATTGAAAGAGAAGAAGAGGCAGAAACTGGGGGTGGAGTCAAAAGAGGAATCAGCCTAGAATCTCTGCGTAGCCACAAAGACCAACTCCTCTTGAATTCCATTGAACTTTATCTAGCACCAAAATAGTGTTAACCATTAGTCAAATAGATTCAAAAATTCACCAAGTTTTATGATGATATCATGGAACATGTTATATAAATGGTTTTTATGGCTAGCCAGTTCCATGGACCTGGATTATATGTAATACAGATATTTGATAAAGCTTATACTGTATGCTTGTTTGGCAATTTAATGAAGGGGGAATATTGCTTACTGTACATAATTCATTAAGGTGAAATTTCTTGTACAGTACTGAAGATAGATTTTTACTAAGTTAAATAATCAGGCAGACGTGTCAAAAATATGTCAGATATCTAACAGCAAGAGCAAAACTATCTTGTTTTTATGCTGAAGAGGAATTAAACTGTGTTGTATAAATTGCAGAGTTCAAGTTATTTTTAATAATTGGAAAAGAAAGTAATATGTAAGTTGCAATTATTTTTCTTCTATTTGAGATTATTTAAAAAAAAGATTCAGTTTTTCAGTGAGCAGAGAAATGAGTAGTGGAAAATAAAAAATAGAAATATATAAATTGTACTGAGAAATAAATGAAAATGGTTATCACATGACCCCGGGACATTGCAAGCGTTATGAATACACAGCAGCTGACAAATGCCCAAATTTTGATTGTGTAATCTTGGGGATGCTCGATCATAAGTACAAATACTGGTTGTAAGCCACTTCTTAAAAGTGATGTGGTAACTACAAATGGTTATTAGAAGAAATGGTTGTAAGTTGAGGATTAATTCAAAGATCTGAAGAGATTTCTCAACATTCTTGGTAGAAGATATTATTAAATTTCCCCATCACAACCACCAAGGTCATCTAGACACACCAGAGCAAGTGTATGCAAAGGCACAAAAATACGATAAAAAGAGGATAGTAAGGGGCAAATATATACAGTAAGCTCATTGTTAGCTCTAATCTTTTGCACGTCAAGATCTAAGATTGTCTCCTTGATCAAACTCCAGGCTTTGACTAAAATATAGGTTGACGGGTAAACTCTTGGTGAACCCAGAAATAAAGGATTATCTCTGTATTTTAACTCAAGGTGTGATTTTTCTGAATGAAGTTGTTAATAGTTAAGATACTTGATAGGTAAACAGAATGTATAAGTGTATATCATTATACGGCAATGAAATTCTGCCCAGTTACAAGAAAGCAGTTTTCAGAGTTAATGTTACATCATTTCTGAGGAAACACTCATAATATCAATTTGTTCCATAACATATTTTCTCCTGGCAATCTACAATTGTTGGTTGAGCAAGGAAGGTGCCCTTATGAAACTACCAATATAAAAAAGAGGTTGAGACTATGGAAAGAGTACAGAGAAGAGCAACAAAGATGATTAAGGGCAGCAGTGAAATCTACTTACCTTCCCTACTGGTTCGGAAGCGCTCGCTCCGCGCACGCTTTTTCGCCCTGCTCCGCTCGCGCACAGGCTTTTTCACCCTCTGCGCATGCGCAGAAAGCTTTGCGCATGCGCAGAGGGTAAAAAAACCCAAAATGGCGGCATCCGGGCGGATGGGCAGAGCCTCGCGCTGCCATCGCTACCGGTTCTCCAAACCACCAGCAGGCGGCGCTACAGGTATGCCTGGACCAGGCCAAACCGGGAGCATTTCACCCCTGATTAAGGGGCTGGAGGCTAAAACATATGAAGAGCAGTTGCAAGAATTGAGTATGTCTAGTTTAATGAAAGAAGGACTAGGGGTGACACGATAGCAGTGTTCCAATATTTGAGGGGCTGCCATAAAGAAGAGGGGGGTCAACCTATTCTCCAAAGTACCTGAAGGCCGGACAAGAAGCAATGGATGGAAATGATAATCAAGGAGAGAAGCAACCTAGAACTAAGGAGAAACGTCCTAACAGTGAGGACAATGAACCAGTGGAAGGGCTTGCCTTCAGGAGTTGTGGGTGCTCCATCACTGGACAGCCACTTGACTGGAATGGTATAGGGCAGTGATGGTGAACCTTTTTTTCCTCGGGTGCCGAAAGCGCGCGCGTGCGACAACACATGCACACGTGCCAACACCCATAATGCGATGCCCCCACGCGCTCCCCACGCGCATGCACACGCAACACCCGTTTTTGTGCTAGCAGGCCTCCCTGAAGCCTCCTGGAACTAAAAACGGGCCGCGGGGGGGAGTTCCGCACCCCCCCCGCATGCATGCGCATGTAACCCCCACCCCCCACGCATGCGCACGCGACCCCACCCCCACGCATGCGTGCACGTCTCCCAGCAGAGACCTGAAAATCAGCTGGCCGGTGGGAGGTGCGTGGGCATGCGCGGTGGAGCTGACCTGGGTGTCGGCTCGCGTGCCCGCAGAGATGGCTCCACGTGCCACCCGTGGCACACGTGCCATAGGTTTGCCATCATGGGTATAGGGTCTCCTGCTTGAGCAGGGGGTTGGTCTAGAAGACCTCCAAGGTCCCTTCCAACTCTGTTATTCTGTTACCCTCACCAGAATGCATTAATATATGCAATATATTCTTAATATATTCCAGCTTCCCTCCCTTTCTTCCATTACCAGATGTCTCTCTCAGATGTATTGGATCATGCTGCCTCACACAGTTCAGGAAGGCATTACATTGAACGGAACTTTGTTTTTAAAAGTGATGCAATCCATCTTATCACGTTAAGAATTCATGATAGCAATTGTAGCGTATCTGTACTGGAATGAATTTGCAAAGAAGGAGGCTGATTGTAAAAGAGCGACCCGATTCTTTCGCAATATCTCACATGTAGTAATATTTGCAGTCCTGCTTTTTACAAATGGAGCAAAGGCCAGTTTTATTACCAGGACTTACACAAAATAATCTAATTCCTTGAGGATTGCAGCAAAGATTTCAGCGGCTCTAAAGTTATAAACTTACCGCATGTTTATTCAACAGTGGGCTCACTGACACTTCATAATCCATTCCTAAATACGTTTAGTGAGAAAGGAGAGTGCAAAATTCATCAGAGCTTACTTCCCAGTGAATCTTGTATAGCTGTTGAGAATTCATACATGAGGTGAAACTTCAGTCTTGTTGGTTAGAGAGCAATCCCGTGATACAATTAGGTAGCAATTTCCATTTTTGGCCAATTAAGTAGCAAGCTTGGGGCCTTCACAGTTTTCACCTCTCTGTCTTTGATTTCAGAACACATAATTGGAAGGAGGGATATAACCTTGAATTCTCCCTCTGAAAAGCCACAGATTCAATGTTTGTAACCAGTGGTGGGTTTCACTTACCTTTGCTACCGGTTCGGGAACAGGAGTGCATGCGCGCATCACTTCTGCACATGCGCAGAGCGTTTTTGATGACGTCCGGGCAGATGGGCGGAGCCTCTCGCCGCCACCGCTACTGGTTGGCCCGATCCGGGGCGAACCGGTAGCAACCCACCACTGTTTGAAACTGTGGAAAGTGATCTTGGGAGACCAGTGTGACACAGATAGCTTGATAAACTCTCCTAATTTTTAGCTATGGCCCACAGATCACTAGAAAAAATGTTGGAAGCCAATAAACTTTCATCTGGACTTTAACAACCAGTTGAGGGTCAGGTTTTTTACTAACGGTGACATAGAAGTCATTTGTATCTGCTTGGGTGGTCCTGTCCCTTTCTCTCCGCCCTCTCCCACTTTTTTTTTTTTTAATGCTCACAGTCTCCTTGAACCACAAGATGGGCAGCAAATAAACTGGATAAGAAGAAGAAGAGAAGAGAAAGAACTGGAGAAGATAACACAACACAAACACAAACTTGCAAATGGAAATAGAAGGAGTATAGCAAAAGAAAGCAAAGGTAGCACCAAGAGTCATAGCTGCCTTGGGTGCAAGCCCGAAACAATTGCAGCACCATTTCAAACCCCATTGGCATTGACAAAATCCCCATCGGTCAATTGCAAAAGCGGCTTTTATTCAGAATGGTTTACATCCTGCAGCAATACCTCTAACACCATCAAACATCCACTTTGGCCTATCCCAGGTTCTTGGGGAGGACTCAGTAGGTGGATTAAAAATGCCAAATCCAGTTTCAACATCTGTCTGACTGTGCAATCAACCATATTACCCCCCCCCCAGGGCAGGGGTGTCAAACTCGATTTGATTGAGGGTTGTGTTTGACCTTGAGGGGAGGGGCGAGGTGTGTGGCTGGGGGCGTGGCTGGGGGCGTGGTCATCTTGACATCACTCGTCGAGGCTCTGTTTTTGGTCACGCCGGCCTCCTGCAGCCCTTTACCAGCAAAAAACGGAGCTCGGGGGAGCTGTACGCGGCCTCCCCGAGCTCCATTTTCACTGGCAGAGGGCTGCAGGAGGCCATCATGGTGAAAAAAGGGGCCTGAGAGGGCCACGCGCGGCCCTCCCAATCTCCGTTTTCGCTGGCAGAGGCACCGCAGGCCGGTCCTTCGTTGTTTCCAGGGTGGCCCCGTGGGCCAAATCTAAGCACCCCACGGGCCGGATCCGGCCCACGGGCCTTGAGTTTGACAGCCCTGCCCTAGGGGGAAAATGTTTAAAGGGGGGGGCATGCACATTGAAGCATGATTAATGGAGATTTCTATATCGCTTTTGCTCAATGAGATTCATGCTAACCTCTGAGTTTTCATGCAATGCGCCTTTCAGTCTTTATTCTTCTTAATCAAGAATAATGCTTTAATGAATTATTCATTTGATCATATTTAAAGGTTTTGTGTGGTGTTTTTTTTTAGAATTAATAATATAGACCTTGTTGGGTTTGCTCTATTCTCCTCTGCATTGATTTCTCATCATGTAGTTACTGGTTGCCATTTGGATATGAGCAAATAAATTGAAAGCTTTTGAATTTCCTGGACACTTTGAAATTGGTTTGTGTTCTGGAGGATTTGTATTGTTGTGTGCTTCAGTAGTAAAGGCTGGATATTTTAAATGTGATTTCCATATTTTAACATGTAAGAAGAACATAAATCTCATGAGTGACAGAATAAAACTTGCATCAGTGATACTAGCCGAAAAGAAATAAACAGCACTGGTTTGTTAAAAGCCTGACTGAATTTCAACATACACAAATATTGACAATCCTTGTTGCTTAAAATTCATGATCTCTACCTACTTATATTGCACCGTAAGCAGCAAGCTTTCCAAGCAGAAAATTAACATTAGATTAAAACTTTGTAACTGAATTGGAAGTTGATGTCAGAAAAAAAAGGCAATATCTCATTATCATTTAAATTAATTAGTTTGTAGAGATAGCTTCCTTTACAAATGTGATACTCAATGAGAAAAGCAATAAATATGCTTCATACTTTATTTAAGATTAATTAATTTGTAGAGTTGGCTTCCTTGCCCAATGTGAGAATCAATGAGAAAAACAATACATAGGCTTAACACTTTATTTATAATAGATGTTAGCATATTAAAATAATTTTAATATATTTTCAGAGATGGGCCCATTGTGGAAAATCTCACCAGGCCAAAATGGAGTTAAAACAAAAAGGAGGAATGATGTTATGATGTTTCCTAACTTCATTTCTAAATAGTCATACACTAGTTTTAGAAAACAAATTTATTTTATTTTCTCAGTCGCACCCCCCCCCCTTCTTAAAAAAAAGAATGAGAATGAACTAATTGTGGAACTTCTCTGAAGAACTTTATAGAAGCATCCTTACAACTTCCATAAATAACTGAAATTTGGTAAGCTGATACCAAATAGAACCCAGGAAACATATCATTGATGAAAAAGCTAATATGTCCAAATGTCCAACTGAATAACAGAATAACAGAGATGGAAGGGACCTTGGAGGTTTTCTAGTCCAAACCCAGGTTCAAGCAGGAAACCCTATATCATTGATGGCGAACCTTTTTGGCACCGAGTGCCGAAAAGGGAGCACGCACGCGCTCGTCTGGGCCGCGACAAGGAAGAGGAGATGCCCAGGGGGCATGCGCGTGCCAGATAATGAACTTTTGGTTTCTGGCGCTCGTATTTCCGCTGGCCAGCAAGTCTTCCGGTTACTGCCTGTTCCTCTTCCGGGTTTCTGGTGCGCATGTACACGCGACGATCAGCTGGCCAGCCCGCATGCTCACTCCAGAAAATGGAAGACCAGCTCTTCCAGTTTCCGGCACTGCCGCACGCATGAAGGTCAGCTGATCGTCGTGTGCGCATGCGCGCCAGAAACCCGGAAGAGGAACGGGTGACGCCGCACGTGCCAGGCAATATAGCTCCATGTGCCACTTCAGGCATGCGTGCCATAGGTTCACCATCATGGCCCTATATCATTTTTAGATAAATGGTTGTCCAATCTCTCTTAAAAACGTCCAGTGTTGGAGCACCCACAACTTCTGGAGACAAGTTGTTCCACTGATTAATTGTCCTCACTGTCAGGAAATTTCTCCTTAGTTCTAGGTTGCTTCTCTCCTTGATCAATTTCCATCCATTGGAAATTGGAAACAGCATCCTCAGGTGCTGTTAGGACTCTGTCCAAACGGTTGGGTTGGTTAATATAAACAAGCCGCAAATCAATGTTTAAATGTATATATGTAATATAGCTTTAAATGCATTGTTCTGAGAGTAAGCTCTGTGTGTAGCTAGCTATCTGTGTTAGTTGAAATCTTTGCTGATAAAGACAAAGAAAGGCTGTTAAGGAGACTGCTGTACTTCTAAACACTGACTGACTGAACGTGTATGATTCGGACTGTTATTCGGACTGTGCTATTTCTTTGAGTAAACTATTTTTATACACTTTAACGTATCTGTTTATTGACTGAATCATTCCTTATATCTACTGCAACATTACGGTTCACTGTGCAAGCCTTCAGGGCCCAGAGGTTACTCTGCACAATTCCTTAACAGGTGCTTTGGAGAATAGCTTGACTCCCTCTTCTTTGTGGCAGCCCCTCAAATATTGGAACACTGCTATCATGTCACCCCTAGTCCTTCTTTTCAATTAGACTAGACACACCCAATTCCTGTAACCATTCTTCATGTATTTTAGCCTCCAGCCCCCTAATCATCTTTAATGCTCTTCTCTGTACTGTTTCCAGAGTTTCGTCAGCTTTTTTATGTTGGTAGTTTGCTAAGGCACCTCCTTTGCTCAACTGACAATTGTAGACTACTAGGAGAAAATATATTACGACACAAATTGCTATTATGAGTATTTCCTAATAAATGATGTAACACCAACTGTGAAAACTGCTTTCCTGTAACTGGGCACAATTTCATTGCTCTATAATGATTAACAGATTAACAGAGTTGGAAGGGACCTTGTAGGTCATCTAGTCCAACCCCCTCGCTCGAGCAGGAGACCCTACACCATTTCTGACATATACTGTAAGCTTACTTTTTTGAGTGCTGTTGAAACTTCAACTGGTTGTTAAGTGAATGATTGGTTGTAAGTCAAGGACTATCTGTACAAGGTTTTTCCTGTTGAAAATCTACACCATGCATCACTCAAAACCTGAATCCGGGATTAAATACTGAACCACCGAGCTATAAATGAGTACAAAACTTTAACTATTTTTGTTCTTTTTGGAAAGAGAAGTGTATGTGTGTGTCTAAGCAATAAACCTAATGAGTCAAATCTCTATATCCACCCTGAAATTCGGGATATACAGCAATTTATTTTGCAGTATGATTCAAGTGACTCGGCCAATAAATTTACAGCTGTAATAAAAGAAAATTGTTCCTGTGCAGAAAATTAATGGTATTTCCAGTAATTAAGAATCCAACCAGTCTGATCTCTGCTGTTTTCTAACATAGAGTGGAAAACAGCTGAATGCTTTCTCTATTCTTTTTCCTTTGTGAGTAAACCGATAATGTGATAATGTGAAGTAGCTAGCATTTCAATCGTTTTTGTTGGAATATATTGTTGGAATGTATTTTTATGCAACAACTACAGTAGTATTCAGCCAGTAGATGGCAGTATTTACAAATTTGGATCTATGGTATATGCTCTCTTGTTCTAAGTAGAGTTTCCTGTTTCCTGTTACTGTTAGATAGTTGAACAGTAAAGCACATGGTGACTGTGCTCTTTGTTTGCTCTGTGTAGTGCTTTGTATAATCAGAATTTCTATATGGATTTTTTTTACATGAAAATGCATGTGATCTTTTAATACTAATTTATTTGTGCACTTCAAGGTGATGTTGCCAAAACCAGCCAATGGTGTTTAGGAATTTTTGTTGATGTTATTCAGTTGCTAATGTCCGACTCGTTGTGACCCCATGGACCACAGCACGCCAGATCCACTGTCTCCCAGAGTTTGCCCAAATTCATGTTCATTGCATCAATGACTCTATCTAACCCCCTCATCCTCTGCCATCCCATTCTCCTTTTGCCTTCCACCTTTCCCAACATCAAGGTCTTCTCCAAGGAGTCTTTATTCTCATTTGGTGGCCAAAGTATTTGAGCTGTTTAAGAATTTACTAGTTCCTAAAGCTGCTTAACTGTAGGAGATGACCAGGCTGAGCCCGAGGGAGGGGTCAAATGTGTCATAAGTCACGAGTCCCTGCATGCCCACAAGAGATCTAAGTCTAGCCCACCTTGAATGACTTCTTATTCCCACTCACTTCCAACGACTATTAGTAGCTCAGATTTTTGTAGAGCTCTTAAGCTTGCAATCAATATTTATACTCATTTCAACTGCCTGAACCTCATGATTTCCCTGGTGCTTGACATCAACTTAACATTATAGCTGTAGCTGACTGGGATACTGTTCATTGGGATATAAACAGCACTCATAATTGTTGAGTTCCCTTCTTCCAACCTGAGATCTTCCAACTCACCAAATTAAACTTTCTGGAACATGCTTGAGCAGGAGGTTGGACTAGAAGACCTCCAAGGTCCTTCCAACCCTATTATTCTATGTTCTATGCTCTAAGATCCTATTCCAC
>QLTV01003131.1:3700639-3712559 GCA_003457575.1 Thermophis baileyi | reverse complement strand
CTAAAATGCAACTGGAAAGATTGGCAAAAATGTTTAAAGATAAATCATTTAAATGTTGGAGTATCGGAGTATTACAATATATGGGAGCGTTTTTATCACTGGATAGAGAATGAATATAGATAAAAAGAGATACGAAATTAAATAAAGCGGGAAGGAAAATGTTTTGATAGAAGATAAGTTAAATTGAAATGTAAAAGTAGAGTTGTATATATATTAAGAAAATGGTGGTAAATGTAAAATATGTTGACACAAAAATTTGTACCCAGATGACACACTGATTGATTAATGATGTAATGTTTGTTGAGAAAAAAAATAAAAACTTTTTATATATAAAAAAAAGAAAGAGTGCAGAGAAGAGCAAGAAAGATGATTAGGGGACTGGAGACTAAAACATATAAAGAATGGTTGCAGGAATTGGGTATGTCTAGTCTAGTGAAAAGAAAGACTAGGGGTGACATGATAGCAGTCTTCCAATATCTAAGGAGCTGCCACAAAGAAGAAGAAGTCAAGCTATTCTTCAAAGGACCTGAAGGCCGGAGGAGAAGCAATGGATGGAAACTAATCAAGGCGAGAAGTAACTAGAACTAAGGAGAAATTTCCTGACAGTGAAAACAATTGATCAGTGGAATGACTTGCCTCTAGAAGTTGTGGGTGCTCCATCACTGGAGGTTTTTAAGAAAAGAATGAGCAGTTATTTGTCTGAAATGGTATACGGCAGGGGTGTCAAACTCGTGGCCCGCGGGCCGGATGCGTCACCCCCACTTTAGTGAAGGGGGGAAAAATCGTGATATGTCACATGACAACAACGTGACACCTTGCGTTTCACACCCCTGGTATAGGGTTTCCTGCATGAGTAGGGGGTTGGACTAGAAGACCTCCAAGGTCTCTTCCCACCCTTAATCTGTTATCCAGCTATCTTCCATGGCTTACACTTGGGCCGAATCTGGTCCTAATTTAACATTTTAGTAATTGCATCAAGCTATTCTCCAATGCACCTGAAGGCAAGACAAGAAACAACAGATGGAAACTAATCAAGGAGAGAAGCAACTAGAACTAAGGAAAAATTTCCTGAAGGTGAGAACAATTGATCAGGAATGGCTTGCCTCCATAAGTTGTGGGTGCTCCAACACTGGAGGTTTTCAAGAAGAGACTGGACAGGCATTTGTCAGGAATGCTTTGCTCGAGCAGGGGGTTGGACTAGAAGACTTCCAAGGTCCCGTCCAACTCTGTTATGCTGTATTCTATAGCCTTTATATCTCTACTTGCCTAGGTGTAAACCGAATTTGGAGGAACCATAAAGTGTAATTTTTGCCTTTCTTGTTGTGCTATTTTTGTTCTGATGAAATTGCATGACTCATACAAAAATTTTAAGTGTAATTAACACTTTGCCAATAGCACCAACAAGATATTAATTATATAACTCTGGATGAGCAAACTGCAATCTTAGGAAAGCATGCAAGTCTCAAGATGCCTTTCTATGGTCCTATGAACTTCCCATCCCATCCATGGTTAATGGAAAGTGAGGAACACAGTTCAGCCATTTTGAGGGCACAAAATTACATGTGAATGTGATAGTGTCGTGGAAAGTCTCAAGGAATCAGCTATGTCACAGACACTGAGTAAGTAGGTTAATGGCAATGTGCAACGTGTTAGATTACAAAATCTTGGAAATGGGCTATTATTGGCCCTCATTTATCAGCAGGTAAGTGTATGTAGGGCAAGGTTTTTAATCTTCTTTCTAACTAAGTCTGAGTTAATGAAGAAGATGCTAATAGCTGATCAGATACCTCAGAAATGACCATCTGTTCTGCTATATTTTAGGAAGAAGCTCCATTTCATTCCTCTAGCTGGAGAATTCTTCATAAAATACACAAAAGAAATAGCAGGCATAATAGCACATAGGAGCTGGACTCTTACCTGGAGTCAGCATTTCATGTTCTTAGGAGACAATACGTTATCCAACTCAGGGGTGGGCTTCAAAAATTTTAGCAAGGGGTTCTCTGCCCGGTTGCTGGGTGGGCGTGGCCATGGTAGGCATGGCCTAGTCGGCCTCCTGCACCATGGTGGGGGGGGGTTTGCCTTCCCCGGGCTCCGGAGGCTTTCATCGAGCCTCCAGGAGGGTGAACGGGAGGCCCATGGGAGGGGAGTGGAGGGCGAGGCCAGCCAGGAGTGGTATTTGGGGGTTCTCCGAACTGCACAGAAGCTTAGCTAGAGGTTCTCCCGAACCCCTGCGAACCCCCAGCAGCCCACCCCTGATCCAACTCCCTTTCTGGAAGAGATGATGTAGAAGGTGATTTAGCAGAATGTCAAGCCCATCATTAATAGAAGCCAGATTTAAATATAACCTAGTGCCCACTTTGTGATAAGGAAGTATTGGCTTCACTGGGAAGCAAAGGTTTAGGGAATTCCTTCTGGCTTCATGCCAACCTGGGGCTTTTAGACTGATTATTAAGAAATGAGAACATATCCAAAGAGGGACAAGAATTCAGTGTATGATTGCATCCAGTTTTGGTTGTCATGGTATAAAAAAGATCTTGAGACTCTAAGTCTAGTCTAAGTATTTTTTTTAGTAAGTACTTCAAAATTTTGTCTTTTATCTCTTCAACCTTTGATAAGACCACATTTGGAATACTGCACCCAATTCTGGTCACCATGATGCAATAAAGATGTTGAGACCATAGAAAGAGTGCAGAGAAGAGCAACAAAGATGATTAGGAGACTGGAGGGGCAAACATATGAAGTTTCAGGAAATGGGTATGTCTACTGTAATGAAAAGAAGGACTAGGGATGACATGATAGCCATCTTCAATATCTAAGGGGCTTCCACAAAGAGGGACAGTCGACCTATTCTCCAAAGCACCTGAAGGCAGAACAAGGAGCAATGGATGGAAACTAATTATGGAGATAACCAACCTAGAACTAAGTTGAAATTTCTGGACATTGAGAACAATTAATCAGTGGAACAACATGCCTCCAGAAGTTGTAGATATTCCATCAATGGAGGTTTTTAAGAAGAGATTGGACAACCATTTGTCTGAAATGGTATAGGGTCTCCTGCTTGAGCAGGGGGTTGGACTAGAAGATCTCAAAGTTCCCTTTCAACCCTATCATTCTCTTCCTTTTGCTATGGCTTCTGTTTCTATGGGGTTTAATGTATCCTGTTGGTTATTTAACATAAAGAAATCATTTCTACTTACAAAGGATTGATGGAGTCCATCTTTAGTTGTTTCATTTCTTGGGGTGTGATAGAGATAACAAAATGTATTTGTGTCCTCTTCTTCTTTTCTCCAGTTGGTAGAAAGAAGCAAAACAATTTTTCTTTTTTTACAGACTCCGTCTAAAAATGTAATAGGCTAATACCAACAGATATGTAGGAGAAGAGTATTAATAATAAATTATATTTCAAATTGTGTTTTTATGGGAAATGCTCTGAAAATTACCAGTCATTTTAACACTGGATACTTTTAAAAACTTTTGCCAACTCCAAAAGACGTCTCTGCTATAATATATAGGCCTGTTTCAAATGGGGGGGAAAGGAGTGAAGATTACTCTACAGTTACATACGGTAATATATCTTTAGCTTCCATTCAGATAAATTCTGCAACTCAGAATATTTTACAATATCTGTCACTTTCCCCACTCTTCTTATTATCTACAGAACCCCATCTAATCTATTATTAGAAGTAATTGCAAGCAGGTGCTTGAAATAGATGAAGCTCATTATGTATGAATGTTTCCGTCATGTGTGTTGTGAAACCATGTTCCATTATCCTATTTTTAGTTAATCAAATTATTTTTTAAAATGTCAAGTGCATCCCTTGTTCTCCAAAATGAACCCAGACAGTTTTATTCTCCAATCATTATATAGTTGTATCAGTTTAGAATTCTTTCGGTCCTGCGGAGTTATCTGATTCTTTAGGCATGTTCATTACTCATGTTTAAAGATGGTTCATCTGTAACAGGTGGCATCATCCAGCTGATGTAAGCTGCTCTCAAGTAACCAGCAAGGATCACATCTGGATAATACTTGAAAAGAAAAGCAGCGGGAATCCCAAAGCTGAGAGCCAAACCTGAATATCGAGAAAGAGAAGAACCTGGCAAACTGTTAATACATTGCTGGAAAGGAAAGCAAATTGGGTGGCCATGAATTCAGTAGGAGTCAAGCTTTTTTTGAAGGAATCTTGAGTTTTCAAGGACGGTTCATCTATGACAGTAAATTAGCAATGACTTCCCATTTGCATCCCCCGGATGCTGCTGGAGACTGAGAGTAGAGTAGAGTAGAGTAGAGTAGAGTAGAGTAGAGTAGAGTAGAGTAGAGTAGAGTAGAGTAGAGTAGAGTAGAGTAGAGTACATAAAATGGACTGGAATGGACTGGACTGGACTGGACTGGACTGGACTGGACTGGAATGGAATGGAATGGAATGGAATGGAATGGAATGGAATGGACTAGACTAGACTNGAGAAGAGAAGAGAAGAGAAGAGAAGAGAAGAGAAGAGAAGAGAAGAGAAGAGAAGAGAAGAGAAGAGAAGAGAAGAGAAGAGAAGAGAAGAGAAGAGAAGAGAAGAGAAGAGAAGAGAAGAGAAGAGAAGAGAAGAGAAGAGAAGAGAATTCTTTATTGGCCAAGTGTGGTTGGACACACAAGGAATTTGTCTCCGGTACAGAAGCTCTCATTTTACATACAAGGTGATAAGTCATATATCATAAATCATAAGATACAATCATAAATCAACGGTCATTGATAAATCATAATATACCAATGGGAGAAAGTGATAGGAAAGATGAGAGGTGAGAAAGATGAGAAGGAAGGAGACGATGACAAGGATAATGGCAATACAGTTTACTACATGGATAAATACCTTTACAGAGAAGACAGTGCTGTAGAGTTAGGTATTTCGCAGAGGGATGGCCTGGCTTTCAAGAGATGCTGAGTGTTGGTCCTTTGTGATCTACTGTAAGTAAGTGTGTTCTGGACTAGCAATAGCAATAGCACTTAGACTTATATACTGCTTTATAGTGCTTTTACAGCCCTCTCTAAGCGGTTCACAGAGTCAGCCTATTGCCCCCAACAATCTGGGTCCTCATTTTACCCACCTCGGAAGGATGGAAGGCTGAGTCAACCTTGAGCCGGTGAGATTTGAACTGCCGAACTGCTGAACAGTCAGCTGAAGTAGCCTGCAGTACTGCACTCTAACCACTGCGCCACTTCGGCTCTAGATTACTCAGATCAGTTTTTGTTTTCATTGTTCAACCTCCATGGGAGGTGTGGGATGTAAGCCTTCAAAATAAATGGATAGCATTGCGTATTTTATCAGGTATTCGTGCAGGAATTCTGGTGGAAGTAAGGGAAGGAGAGGCCTCATGGAGAGTCAGCCCACGCAAGATTAAAGCTATCTACATGCCAAATTAATTGGCCCGATCGTGCTAATTGTAAGATTTTTTTCTTTCTCCTTTCTTTTACTGCTAAGAATTAAGCCATGTTGACAATCACGCTGATGTCTCGGTCATGCTGTTTAGATGGAAGATGCGCGGCATTCCGAAAATGCAAGCATTGGTCTGGCTTGTTTTGATGAGGAACATATTCTTGACTTTCTTCCAGAGAAGCCGTCTAGCCATATCAAATGTCCTTAAGCAAACCACACTTGATTTCCTTGGAGACCAAAGCTTTTAGCTTCACGTGGAGTTGAATATAAGATTGCTCTAGACTCAAATTCTCGGGTGCCCTAATTCAGCTCTGTTCCCTGCTGGCACTCGGTGTATATGTGAGTGGGAGGCTTATGAATGAATTGGAAATGAATGCACTCTGTACTAGTAAGCAAGTATGCTCTATTCGGTATTTACGCTTGAGCCATGGCTCTGCATTTAATGAGGCTATGATCCTTGAATTGCTTTCATTATTACATACAGCAGTGGTTCTCAACCTTTCTAATGCCGCGACCCCCCCGCGACACCCCCAGCCGCCGCAACCCCCTCCCCGCGCGGGATGAGTTGACAAAGGGGGCGTGGCACCAGGGGCAAAATACTCCTGGTTCGGGCTTGCCTGCCGGTCGCCGGACAGCTGATAGCATCAGAAGCGGGAGACTTCGCCCGGACGCCGCCATTTGGGTTCTTTTACCCTCTGCGCATGCGCAAAGCATTCTGCGCATGCGCAGAGGGTAGAAGAACCCAAATGGCGGCCTCCAGGCTACCAGCTGTCCGGCGACCCGCAGGCACGGCCGAACCGGGACCTTTTCACTCCTGCAGTGACGGTGGCACCAAAATGGCGGGCTAACGCGCGCGGCGACCCCTGTGAAATGGTCGTTCGACCCCCAAAGGGGTCGCGACCCACAGGTTGAGAACCGCTGACATACAGCAACATCTCCCCTTAATAACTTCTGTATTTTATTTGGGCACGCTAAAAAAAACTAACGATGTTCTTGACATAATTTCAAATCTTAACTGGCTTCTTTGGAATCTGGAAGGTTTTCGCACAGAGATACACAGAGTCCCTATCTCTTAAATGCCTACAATAGACAGAGAGGTACAGTTTTTACAGCTACAGCCAAATCCTGTTGTATTTGCATCTGTCAAGGATCAGAAGGTGTGCTTTCTATGTTTTGTAATCCTATTATTATTATTATTATTATTTTAAAAAAAAACACCACAGCCCCAGATTTTGAACGCACAGAAATACCGATTAATGGATTTTTTGTGGATTAATCACATCATTATGTGACAAAATTCCGCTTACTTCCTCTAAAGATGACAGGCTGAAGTTAGAAAACATCGCAGCAGGATACGGATCCGTAGGCAGGACTCGTGTTTCCTCCCACTTCCGAAGCAGAGGAAATGGTTTGCCAATTGCACAGTGGCAGATAGGACAGCGCTCCAGAGGGTTAACATCATTGCCCAGAGGATCATTGGTTGCCCCCTCCCCTCTTTGGAAGAGCTTTATAGCTCCCGCTGCCTTAAGAAAGTTCAAAACATTCTTAAAGATCCATCGCATCCCGGGCACCTTTTTTTTTTTTTGAACTATTACCATCTGGCTTACGGTACAGGACAATAAGAACAAGGACAAATAGGCTGAAAAACAGCTTCTATCCCAGGGCAGTAACTATGTTGAATTCTACTGCATAGTGCAATATTAATGCAATATCAGGGGTTTTCAATTCAATTGTATAGAATGTGAAGGATGTGTGTTTTTATATGTATAATGTACATTGAAGATGGCATTTAATTTCATTGTATGAGGTGCAATGGCAATAAAGTAAACTTAAACTTAAATGCATAGCAAAAATAAATTAGTAGTATTGTCCGGTCACCTAACTAATATCAGTAGATGTTCTGATGATTTGTAAAAGGTAAAGGTTTTCCTTTTCAAGTAGTGTCCGACTCTAGGGGGCAGTATTCATCTCGGTTTCTTAGCCGAGGGAGCCAGCCTTGTCCGAAGACACTTCAGTGGCCTGCATGACAGTGGCCAAGGTGCATGGAATGCTTTCCTTCCCACTCAAGTGGTACCTATTTATCTACTTGCATTTGCATGCTTTCAAACTGCTAGGTTGGCAGGAGCTGAGCCAAGGACAGGAGCTCACCCCATCGCATAGTGCTCGGGTCTCAAACCTGGGCTGTTAGCTTTTCAACTAACAAGCTCAGCATCTTTAACCACTGAGCCATTGCTCCCCCATTCAATGATTTGGAGACTAACTAAAAACTAGAAATTATGGTTTTATTTGGTATTAACAGTACCTATAAAGCTACTAAATTGTTAGCCGGCTAAAGGCAACGTGCAGAATAAATTACACACAGAATGTAAGAGTAGAAGAAAAGTGAAACAACCAACAAGCAACTAGGAAATTAAAATAACTGAGTAAATAAAACAATCATGGTATACCCCAGGACTTGCTACAAGAGCCAAGTCTCTCTATCCTCCCTTGAAGGACCTCAAGGTAGGTGGGCATGCTGGCCTCCAGCGAATGCTGTTCCAGACTAACAACAGAAGCTATGCTTTGGTGGGTCCCACCAGATGACACTGCCTTAGTAAAGAGAACTAGAGCATGCCAACCTTCATGGATGGACAGAGGGAACTGGGGAGAGAGAGAGACCATCTGTGTTCTGACCCAGCTCCCCAAACACGACAAGCCCTCTGACGTGAACTCAAAGATTCCTTTATTAGGAGTGCCGGCAGCCCCGGCAAAAAGTTTCTCTCGCAGGCTAACAAGTCCGGCCGGCCGGAAGATGAATAGGTGTGGCAGATAACTATTCATCTCCGCACCCTGCCTTTTATCCCCAGAGCTAGAGTGGGGCTTTGCTAGCAGCAGTGGCTCTTCCTTCCCCAGGATCAGCCCATTGATTTCCACTGCTCTCCTCTCCTCTGCCTTCTGCGCATCTGCACGTCAGGCAGTGGACCCAGCTGTTCCTCCTCTTCCTCATCAGCCACCTCCAGACCTGGGGGCTGTTGACTCTCCATCTGAGGGCTGATGGACGGCCCAGGCTCCACCTCTGTCTCTCTCTCTGCCAGCTCCATTCCCTCTTCCCCCTCGGAGCTCTCAGGTTGCCTTGATGCTGACCCTGACTCCCACGCCTTCTGCTCCTCTGATTTGGCTGCTGGAGGGGCCGGTGGCTGACAGGCCACAACAATCTGAGAAATAACCAGGCTTTAAGCCGTGATGACCATCAACACCTAAATTGCACTCAGAAGCTGGCAACCACAGAGCAGTGGTGTCACACAGGCACATGAGATGCACCAATATCAACTCATACTGTTGCATTCTGGGATATCAATGGCTTCTGAGTGGTCTTCACAGGTGGCCCCACGTAGACAACTAAAGCACGAGTAACCATGAACAGGGCTTCTCCAGCCAGGAAAGGATGCAATTAATTCACAAGTTGGATCTATACATAGGGCCCTCTAGCTATGGCTGCCATCAACTTTTGAAGCAGGACCTGCAAGACTAGCTAAATCAGGTCCTAGATAGCAATAGCACTTATATATCACTTCATAGTTCTTTATAGCCCTATGTCAGCATATTGCCCCCAACAATCTGGGTCCTCATTTTACCGACCTCGGAAGGTTGGAAGTCAACCTTGAGCCGGTCAGGTTTGAACTCCTGGCTGTGAGTAGAGTCAGCCTGCAATTCTGCATTCTAACCACTGCACCACCAGGAAGAAGAATGAGAAAAGGAATAAAAGAGGGAGGGTGGGAGGGAGGGAGGGAGGGAAAGGAAGGAAGGAAGGAAGTTATAGCACTTATATACTGCTTCATAGTGCTTCACAGCCCTCTCTAAGCAGTTTATGCAGTCACTATATTACCCCCAACAATCTGGGCCTTCATTTTACCGACCTCAGAAGGAGGTGAGAATCTCGTTGATTCTTGAGCCAGTGAGAATCGAACTGCTGGCAGTCAGCAGAATTAGCCTGCAATACTGCATTCTTGCCACTGTACCACCACGGCTCTTATAACTGTGATATAGATCACAGCTGTTACCTCTACGCTTCCATCTGCCTGTCCATAGTATAAAATGTCTCACTACTATTGTTTTAACATTAACATGAATTCATTAATTTATGGTCAACCTAATGTAGAGCGTGAGTTATAGCTTGGGTATTCCAAATTCTGTTTCGGTAGCTTTCCTGAACCGTCGTTCGAAATGCTGTTTAAAGGTTTGCACAATCAGATTCTGTTGCAACTGCACTTTCGTGCACCCTAGATAGCCTCCTGACTTCACAGCCCTCCCCTGCGCCCTGATTTGTTTCACCAGTACCACCCTTCACATCAAATCGACTTAATGCATAGTTGAATCTACAAGCAGGAAATCAGCTCAGTGAACTTGAGTTAATATAACAAAAGAAAATGCTCACTTAGGGTGTACTTGCTCATTGGGAGAAAAAAAATGCTAACATCCATAGTTTCTTTTTCTCTCTCTCTCTCTCTCTCTCACTTTAGTCCCCCGGTGTTTCCACTCAGGATTTATCGGTAAATGAAAGACTCCAAAAATCCTTTTTAATCCCAAATCTCCTATTTGCTGAAGCACGGGCTTCGTGGTGCCTTGAAGTGTATATCTTTGAACGCTTATTGCCTCATCCAACGACAGTATATCAAAATAGGTTCTCCACAACCATTTAATCTCTCTGTTTTGCCACTGTCTTAGAGAACTAGCCATGCTCAGAAATCAGACCTGTGGCTTGTATGCCTGGTTTAATGGCGATAGGGGATGGCAGCCTGACTTAATTAAATCAAGTTATTTATAGAGCTCACGCCTGTTTTTAAAAACGGCGTAGCAGGTTCTGCGATCACGATGTTGACATGATTAAACATTTGATTTTTCAGAAATGTGACTGCTCAGCTAAACCCTTCCTTGTGTGACTGTCAAATAGCATTAACGCTTTTTTTCTTTTCTCAAACGCTGATTTGACTGTATTTTTACTCCAGCTTTTCAACTCCCTACTGAGCAAAGCTCATGGTCAGCACAGTAGGGAGAATCTAATTATACCCCCCCCCAAAAAAAGCCTAATGATGCTTGAGCATAGTGTTTTTATAAAGTACCTAACCCATGTGGAGAAATAGTGTTCCACTAACACTATTAGTAAATATAATACTGTATATACTATAGTAGGTTAAATGCCGCAAGATTGAATTATTTTGATCAACTTTTAAGGGTAACTTACAAGTTGGTTTTGACCTTGGCAGCTGGTGAAATAGCACTAACACTTAGACTTATATACCGCTTTACAGTGCTTCACAGCCCTCTCTAAGCGGTTTACAGAGTCAGCATATTGCCCCCAACAATTTGGGTCCTCATTTTACCCACCTCGGAAGGATGGGTAAATCCTTGAGCCTGGTGAGATTCAAACTGCCAAATTGCAGGCAGCCGGCAGTCAGCAGAAGTAGCCTGCAGTACTGCATTCTAACCACTGCGCCACCACGACTCATAGTACAGGATCACTTATGCCAGGGGTGTCAAACTCGATTTCATTGAGGGCTGCATCAGGGTTGTGTTTGACCCCGGGGGTGTGTGTGAGGGAGCATGGCCAGGGTGGGAGTGGCCAGCTCGATGTCACTCATGTCAGGGGCGCCTGTGGTGGCCCAAGCGCTCTGCCAGAAAAATCGGGCTCCCAAGCTCCTTTTCCGGCTGCGACGGCTTCCTGCAACCCTCTGCCAGTGAAAACAGAGCTCGGGAAGACTGCCCGCGGCCCTCCCGAGCTTTGTTTTCACTGGCAGAGGCACCACAGGCCGGTCCCTTGCTGTTTCCAGGGTGGCCCTGCGGGCCGGATTTAAGCATCCCACAGGCTGGATCTGGCCTGCTGGCCTTGAGTTTGACATCCCTGACTTACACCATCCGAACTGTAAAAGAGCAGGAAGAGTCTGGTGGTGGAGTCAAGAGAGGAATCAGTCTAGAGTCTCTACGTTCCCACAAATGGTCTAAATCCAACCCCCTCCCCCTTTGAATTCCATTGACTCTTATCTATTTCCAATTTAGTGCTGACTGTTAATTGACTTAGAGGCATGAGGCTCTAGAGGCATCAACTTAATTGGAACTTAACTCCCGGGTTTTTTTTGTGCACGAGATGGACTCAACCTCCCCTGCGGGGCCATTTTTTGAAGAAACACGTCCTACTTCTCCAATTTTGCAAGGAAAGGGATCTGAGGCCAGGGCATATTGCATTTTAGATCGGTGCAGGTCCTTTGGATCCGTCTCCCAAAGGATATCAAGTTTGCCCCCTCACTGATAGCTTCTGAAGAGATCTTCAGATTCTGGAGATCATTTGAGTTAACCTGGCCATCTTTTTATCTCTTGATTCATTCTGTTTGGATCCTCATCTTGCATTATTACAATCCAAGACCAGGACAACCTAGGTTTTAGAGTAGAGTAGAGTAGAGTAGAGTAGAGTAGAGTAGAATAGAATAGAATAGAATAGAATAGAATAGAATAGAATAGAATAGAA
>QLTV01003131.1:3674855-3685265 GCA_003457575.1 Thermophis baileyi | reverse complement strand
ATATCTATCTATCTATCTATCTATATATCTATCTATCTATCTATCTATATATCTATCTATCTATATTTCTTTATATATATCTATCTATCTATCTCTCTCTCTATCTCTCTCTCTCTCTATCTCTCTCTCCTCTCTCTCTCTCTCTCTCTCTCTCTCTCTCTCTCTCTCTCTCTCTCTCTCTCTCTCTCTCTTCCTACTTCCCTATCCCACCCCCCAAAAACCCTTCCATAAACCATGTAAGAATTGCTACTAACGGTCATCCAACTATAGGTAGGCCTTCAAAGTTACTCCATCCTTACTTCTGGGACTCTGAATTCCACAAAGGGAAAATGGACGGGCCAAGTGCTTGTATTCTGCACAATGTGTACGTCAGTTCGAATCAATGACAGCGATGCGGTCAGCGCATTCCCTGGACAATGGCAGTTTTGGGTTGGGTTAAGCTTGCTGAGGTTGCAGTCATTCCTGCCCTGTGAGTGGGCAGGGCTTTGTCTTTTTTCTTCTTCTGTTGTCCTCCTGCACATTCCTAAGCTTTTATTCATTTCCAAAGATAACTTTGCCAGCCCAGCAGTTTTGGGCTTATAGGATTGTCCAATGAGGCCCACATGGAAGTTACAACTGCATTCTGAGAAGGCTATGACTTTGTTGTAAAGTGAAGGTAAAGCACCAGAAGGCAAGACAAGAAACAATGGAAACTAATCAAGGAGAGAAGCATGGAAGAAAGATGGAAACTAATCAAGGAGAGAAGCATGGAAGAAGAATGGAAGCTAATGAAGGAGAGAAGCATGGTAGAAGGATGGAAGCTAATCAAGGAAAGAAGCATGGAAGAAGGATGGAAACTAATCAAGGAGAGAAACAACCTGGAATTAAGGAGAAACTTCCTAACAGTGAGGACAATTAACCAGTGGAACAGCTTGCCTCCAGAGGTTGTGAATGCTCCAACATTGGAGGTTTTTAAGAAGAGACTGGACAGTCACTTGCCTGGAATGGTTTGGGGTCTCCTGCTTGAGTAGGGGGTTGGATCAGAAGACCTCTGAGGTCCCTTCCAACTCTATTATTCTATTATTAATTTAGAAACAGGTTTTTCCCCCCATATGTATGACTGTAACTTTGTTGTTTGTAGCCTTACAATTTATATTGACTGGTTCCTACTATGATTTGATTGCTTGTTTGTACCCGGACTATCTTTAAGTGTTGTACCTTATGATTCTTGATGAATGTATCTTATCTTTTTTTTTATGTACACTGAGAGCATATGCACCAAAGACAAATTCCTCATGTGTCCAATCACACTTGGTCAATAAAGAATTCTATTCTGTTTCGTTCTGCTCCATTCCATTCTATTCTATGCCTTGTGTTTCATCATCTGCCCCATACTAGCTCCAGAAAATCTGTCTAACTCACAAGGGAGGAGAAGGAAAAAGGAGAATACAAAACTTTTTCCTTTTTTCCACTGAGGGCAAGAATGCCTCCGACCGAAAGGTGAAGTAAACTATATTTAGTCCTTTTCTACACCTTTCCAAGAAGATTAGGAGACAAGATAATGGACATAAGAAAGAGGGGATTTGGAATACAAATCAATTCTATATTAATTTGCTATCCCCTTTTATTTCTAAAAGGCCAATTTTGGGGGGGAGGGGGAAATAGAAATAAAAAGAAACATGGTATAGTCAAGCATCAAATAATCACAGAAACAGGAAATAATTTCCACTGAACTCACTTTCTGAATCACCCATATAAAATTGCAGTGTAAATCAAGACTTGTTTATTTCTTGAATTTTAGGTTTTCTGCTAGAACATAAAAACAAAACACCATAAAATAAATTAAAAAAAGAATAAAAATGTTTATAATATTTCTATGAACTCTGAACTCAGAGATAAAGAATACGTGAGAATAAAACAAACTCAAACATCTACTGTATATTAAATCCTAATTTTTTTAAAAAAAGGAATTGCATATTAAAAAAAGAATCCTGATTCAAAAATAGATGCTTTTGTTTAACCCCAAATCCTGATAACATTTGTCACAGATGCATGTAATTAAATTAGAGTGTATTGACACTTTAATCTTCAGTAACTAGCACTTCATGATCAAAATATAGCACAATTAATATTTTTCATACATTTTAGTCTTTATTTAGAGATGTTTATGTAACAGAGGACTCCTGAGACCAGTCTACAAATTATTTTTTTAAGGCAATAAAATCTTTATACTAATATCCAAAAAACCCAAACAATGTTAAAATTGCTATTAGTGATCAATCCTCCTGTAAGATGTAGCAGTATTGCTTAAAATATATTATTTCTGATGCAAATTTATTTTAGTTCTATTATTCCACTATTAAACAAAGTAAAGTTTAGTCCCTTCAGTAGGAACACTATCCTACAGAATGAATGTAAATTCTTACCTATTTAATCTGATGAAGATATTCAAGTAAGCCTGTCTCAAGTTGTTTTTTTTAGTTTCTTATCTTTAAATCAGAAAAAAAAATATTTTCTGTAGTGAAGAATTTATACTCAGATTTGAAATATTCAATATTTAATATATTTGTTGAACTTATACTTGGCTTTTCATTCAAGGAATGGCAATCATAGCAGTTAACAATGATATGGAGATAAAATGCAAACATTAAATAAATGATAAATGGCATGAAATAAAAGCAAACATTAAAAAAATACAAATAACATATAATTTCATCCTCCAAGCTCAGCTGCTGAATCCATTTTTTTTAGCCAAAACTTTGGCTGAATTTTGTTGCCTTTGCCAGCAAATGGGGAACAAAGAAGAAGGAAATTTTAACACCAAGAAAATTTTAATATTTGTAGCAGTTCATTTGTTCATAAAACTATGGTATTGGGAAGAATTTAGGCTGTTAATCCTTATGTAGAGCAAATTTTATAGTAAAATGGCTTCCTACAAAATAACCACTAAGTTTTAAGTTCTGAGCAATACAAGGAAACAATTACATGTCATATAAGAGGAAAAAATAATCATATTGAGAAGAAATGTTTGTGTAGCTGTCCAAGGTCCTGAACTGGAAACAGACATCTCTAATAGGGTTTTAGCTGTATAAGCTTAAAAATGAGCTTATACAAAGATAGCAATAGCACTTAGACTTATGTACTGCTTCATAGTTCTTCACATCCCTCTCTAAGCAGTTTACAGAGTCAGCCTATTTGCCCCCAACAATCTGGGTCCTCATTTTACCCACCTCAGAAGGATGGAAGGCTGAGTCAACCTTGAGCCGGTCAGGATCGAACTCCTGGCAGTGGGCAGAGTTAGCCTGCAATACTGCATTCTAACCACTATGCCATCAGGAAGAAGAATGAGAAAGGGGATAAGAGAGGAAGGAAGGAAGGAAGGAAGGAAGGAAGGAAGGAAGGAAGGAAGGAAGGAAGGAAGGAAGGAAGGAAGGAAGGAAGGAAGGAATAGCACTTATGTTACTTCATAGTGCTTCACAGCCCTATGAAGTAACATAAGTGCTACTTATGTTGTGCACATAAGTAGCACTTATGTTGTGCACAGCCCCATTTTACCAACTTCAGAAGGATGGAAGGCTGAGTCAACCTTGAACTGGTCAGGATTGAACTCCTGGCTTTGGGCAGAATTAGCCTGCAATACTGCATTCTAACCATTGTTTTCATTTGAACTATTATAGCATCTATGGCTTTTTTTTACAGGCAGATCGATGCTTTAAAACCTCCTTCCAGATGTTTCCACATGTGCTTTCATTAACAGCAACCTCACATTTTCCCCAGGGAAGCAAAGTTGCTGGACTCACCTTGATTTTGAAAAATCCCAAGTGATGTGACCCTATGAGATTGGAAAACAAATGTTTGCATTAATTATTATTATTATTATTATTTTTAAAAAAGTGGTTTGTACGATATTTCTACAGATTCCAAGCATCACTTTTGTGGGATTTTCCTAGCCCTAACATCTGGAGAAAGAGGTAAATGGATTATCAAAATTCCTCATCCTATTTGTAAGTGGAGATATAGAGAGAATGATTCTTCCCATTCTCAGGACTGCAGAAATTCTTCACCCATTATCAGTGTTAGCCTTTAACACCAAAAAAGAAAGGTTGAGATATTTGAGTGCTGCATCCCTTACAGTCTCTCATTACAGATTTCATGTGAGCTTTTCTGAATATTCAGAATATTCAGAGTCCTTCGGGAGTTGGGCGGCATATAAATTTTAGAAATAAATAAATAAATAACCCCATTCCTAAGAGGTCTGTAAGGGGCATGCATAAGCGCACCAGCGTGCCTACCATCCCTGTCCTAATGTTCCCTTTTATTCGTAGCCATTTCATGTATTCATAGTTATATTTACATTTATATCTGTTATCTAATACATGCTTGATTAAAGAATAAATAAATAAATAAATAAATAAATAAATAAATATTACATAAATCACTCAGACACTACTTGTATTTCTGTTGTCTTTGGGAATTAAATGGCAAGCAGAAAATGTGTTCTGCATATATGTGTGGTATTGTAGCACTGTGCATCTGGAATTCGGGTTGCTAAGAGATCAGTGCACCTGTGTTATTTTGGAAGTGGAATACCTGTAGCTTTTCTAAGAAGCTGTAAAAAATTTAAATTACCTCTTCTGTACAACTGTGAAAGGAACAGCACTCCTGTCTCTGACATCTGTGTGAAATTTAGCTAACAGCAAATAAAGGCTTGTTCCTTTAGCCCAAGTATTTTAACGTGTCCTCCAACTTGCTTTAAACTGGAATGTTTTCTATCATTGTGTAGGGGAGGAAGTGGCAGAACCTAGAGGTGGAGTTAAAAGAGGGATTAGCCTAGAATCTCTACGTGGCCACAAGTGAATTAAGTCGAACCTCCCTTGAATTCCGTGGTCCCTTATCTAACTCCAAGCAGGAACTAACTGTTTGTTGAGAAGATTCCTGTGCATAGACTGTTTAACAATAAATCAGTTTAACTGGACTTTTGCATATAGACCTTGTCGTTCATGCCTGACACATTGTTGGCTTTTATTGATCTGCATTTGATTCTTCTGCTAAACATCTATAGATTGTAACATCAAACTGAGAATTGTCCGTCGGGAACCAGAAAAATTAATCTTCATAAACATTAAAATAAATAGCATGGATTATTGTAATCTAGCCAATGCATAGATATTCCATGTGTCCTCTTAATATAGTTGAGCAGCAGCTAGTACCGTACTCAAGATCCTAAAATCCTGTTAGTTGATACTTAATACAAGCTTGGAGGTTTGGTTAAATCGATTAATAAAAAAAAATTAAAGAGTAACTTGCAAAAATAGTTATTGTTGATTGTTTTTTTTAATTAATTTAATGCCAATTGTATCGATCTAAAGTGACTTATATTTTTTAAAAATAGAAACAGCCCACATTATGGATGCAATAGTCTGATGTGTGAATTCTAGGATTTGTGTATGCACACTTATGTTTGTTGAGACTTAAGTTATTTTATATGATAAAATGTCAGTAGTACTTATGTGTTGTCCAGCTGTTAAGAGTATTTGTTGCTGCTATTCTGGTACCAATGTAAGGCTAATCAATGGTTTTTTTAAATAGGTACATAGGAAGGTCAGAGGTGGGTTCCTCCCGGTTCAGACCGGATCGCCCGAACTGGTACCGACCCGCTGGTGATGTCACAGTGATGTCATGGATCCGGTTCGGTCGGTGCCGGTCCGTGGGCGCACCATCTTTTTTTTTTATTATTTTGAATTTTTTTAATATATTTATTTATTTATTTTTTTGGAATATTTTTACGTTCTTTTTTTCTTCTGCGCATGCGCAGAAGCCGAGTTTCTGGCACTGCCTATGTGTCGCCATCTTGTTTTTGGCTTTTTGGGGGGGGGATTTTTTCTGATTTTTCGGCACTGTGCATGTGTGCGCGCGCAAAGCGCATGCGCGCCCATGCGGCGCGGGAGGAAGTGAACCGGCAGCGAGGTAAGTTAGAACCCACCCCTGAGAAAGGTGTATAGTTTGTCAGAGCAAAAGAAAAATCTGTGTTAATTATTGTAATTTGGCTTTGAGCTGTCTGCATATTCAAAAGGATTCTGTTGCATTCTGTTCTTATAACCTGGTGTATGTTTGCATCTACTGTAGATACGTGCTAATCCTGTAAGCTTAAAATCTAGAGCAGTTTTCCCAGGGTAGAGATCTCCAAATGTCTTGGAGCACCTGTAAAAAGATATCACATTGGAAAAATCTATATTACAAAATAAAGCAATTCTGGAATTCTTCATATTATTATTAGTAGTAGAAGAGCCATCCAGAGAAAGGAGTTTGCATACAGCCATTTAGACTAATAATATAATTCACCGAGAATTCTGCTCTAAAAATGGAGTTCATTCCATTTGAAAACCATGGAAGCCATGAAAAGCATCACATCTTCTGACCAAGAATTAATTGTGCATTGTGTAGAAAAGTATGATCTTGCTTACTGTTGGTTTACTTCATATTTTTCTGCAAGATATTTACGAGGTATTTGGTAGAAGATACCTTTCTACCAAAATATTAGCTCAATGACGTTTGTTGTTAGTTGTGAAGTCGTGTCCGACCCATTGTGACCCTATAGACAAGGTTCCTCCAGGCCTTCCTGTCCTCTACCATCCTCTGGAGTCCATTTAAGCTCACGCCTACTGCTTCAGTGACTCCATCCAGCCACCTCGTTCTCTGTCGTCCCCTTCTTCTTTTGCCCTCAATCTTTCCCAGCATTAGGCTCTTCTCCAGTGAGTCCTTCCTTCTCATTAGGTGGCCAAAGTATTTGAGTTTCATCTTCAGGATCTGGCCTTCTAAAGAGCAGTCAGGGTTGATCTCCTCTAGGACTAACCGGTTGGATCGCCTTGCAGTCCAAGGGACTCGCAGGAGTCTTCTCCAGCACCATAGTTCAAAGGCCTCCATTCTTTGGCGCTCAGCCTTCCTTATGGTCCAACTTTCACAGCCATACATTGCAACTGGGAAAACCATAGCCTTGACTATACGCACTTTCGTTGGCAGGGTGATGTCTCTGCTTTTTAGTATGCTCAATAACCTAGAGTAGGCTGAAAGTTAATGACTGGTTGAGATCACATACTGAGCTTTATGCTGATTAGGAAATATAGATCACAGAATCATAAGACTGGCAGGGACCTCAGAGGTCTTCTAGTCCAACCCTCTACTCAAGGCAGGAACCTTATACCAGCGGTTCTCAACCTGTGGGTCGCGATCCCTTTGGGGGTCGAACAACCATTTCACAGGGGTCGCCGCGCGTGTTAGCCCGCCATCTTGGTGCCACCGTCACTGCAGGGGTGAAATGCTCCCGGTTCGGCCGTGCCTGCGGGTCGCCGGACAGCCGGTAGCGACAGAAGCAGGAGACTTCGCCCACCCGCCCGGACACCGCCATTTGGGTTCTTATACCCTCTGTGCATGCGCAGAATGCTTTGTGCATGCGCAGAGGGTAAAAGACCCCAAATGGCGGCATCCGGGCGAAGTCTCCCGCTTCCGTCACAAGAAAAGGGAACGAAAAAAAAACAAAAAAAAAAAAAAAGCCCGCGTGGGGGGGGGGCGGGGGGGGGGCCGCAGCGGTGGGGGGGTCGTGGGGGGGTTGCAGCATTAGAAAGGTTGAGAACCACTGCCTTATACCATCCCAGTTAAATGATTGTCCTATCTATTTTTGAAAACCTGTAGTGATGGAGCATCTACAACTCCAAGAGGCAAATTGTTCCGCTGATTAATTGTTCTCACTGTCAGAAAATGTCTTCCCATCCTAGGTTATGTTTCATAAAAAGCTGTTAATTCACTTGCATGATCTTCTGATACTTTTTTTTTTAATCCTTGCACTGAAACTTTTGTCCTGAAAATATTGCTGTTCACTCATTTTATTATTGCATGTTGAAATGATTTGGCGTTTGGCGTCTATGCAAGTGGTTCCCACTGTTTCCATTGCCTTGGGCATATTACAAGGGTGACCAATTTGCTTTCTGAATTTGCACCTATGAAAAATTAGTTTTGAACTCTCCAGAACATGACCGGGTGCACTTAATAACTTAACTTCCCCAACACCGAACATATTGTTCCGTGTCTGCTTTTCCCTACCCAGTCGCAGATGGAGAAAGATATTCTCACAATAGCTTTGAATAATATGCCCGTACCCACTGAAAATATTTCTTAAAATCTAGGTCGCTTACTGTTAAGATCTGCACATTTGTATTTTAATTTGGTTTGCCTGTACAGCATCAACTGTGCAGCTTAAAAAAAAAAAGTAATTAGGTTGGGTGCATAATGAAGCAATTGTTACCCTTTCTGTTTTGTTTTCTGCTTTGGAAGGAGAAAAGCTAATGAGAAGGTGGGACAGAGAGCTCTGGCCAGTGCAAATGAACAGAAATGATTGAAATTGGTTTGTGTGATTGTCAGTCAACCATTAATAAGGTGGACCATCTTGATTGTCCATTCACTTTCACAGCAATAGCACTTAGACTTATATACCACTTCACAGTGCTTTACAGCCCTCTCTAAGTGGTTTACAAAGTCAGCCTCTTGCCCCCAACAATCTGGGTCCCCATTTTACTGACCTCGGAAGGATGGAAGGCTGAGTCAACCTATAGCCAGTCAGGATCGAACTCCTGGCAGAATTGGCCAGCAATACTGCATTCTAACCACTGCGCCACCACGGCTTAGATAGCAATAGCACTTATAATATTGGTTCATAGTGCTTCACAGCACTCTCTGGGCGGTTTACAGAGTCAGCATATTGGCCCCTTCAAGATCGAACTCCAGACTGTGGGCAGAGTCAGCCTGCAATACTGCAGTCTAGCCACTGCACCATCATGGCAGAGATAGCAATAGCGCTTAGACTTATATACAGCTTCTTAGTGCTTTACGGCCCTCTCTAAGCGGGTTAATATCATACCTCTAAGCAGTTTACAGAGTCAGCCTATGGTCCCCAACAATCTGGGTCCTCATTTTATTGACCTCAGAAGGATGGAAGGCTGAGTCAACTTTGAGCCGGTGAGAATAAAACTGCCGAACTGCTGGCAGCTGGCAGTCAGCAGAAGTAGCCTGCAGTACTGCATTCTAACCACTGTGCCACCGTGTTTCTTAGATGATATACTCTATGGCTCTATAGGGGATATACTGATATTTCCACCGGTGTGTGGGCATGTACAGGTTCTTAATTTCACTGGGAAGAAAGCAAAGCAAAGTAGCTGTTCCTACTCACATATAGCAATAGCACTTAGACTTATATACCACCCCTACTTGAAGACGCTCACCTTCCACTCAGAAGAGAGTTCAATCCTAAGTACAGCGGATGTTTCTCTCCTAGGGTGCAAAGAAAAAATATCTGTTGTGAACTCCACGTGGCATCAGGAAGGGCATCCGGCCAGTAAATGCTC
Source organism: Thermophis baileyi (assembly GCA_003457575.1). Lineage (NCBI taxonomy): Eukaryota > Metazoa > Chordata > Lepidosauria > Squamata > Dipsadidae > Thermophis > Thermophis baileyi. The sequence goes on along the minus strand of QLTV01003131.1, from coordinate 3,675,891 downwards.
AGCTCCATCCAGTTGCCCTGACTGTACCCTGAATTAAGAAAGTAGAGGGTCATAGAAAGAGAATTTTAGTGCTTTCCAGCCCTCTCTAAGCGGTTCACAGAGCCAGCCTCTTGCCCCCAACAATCTGGGTCCTCATTTTACCCACCTCAGAGGGATGGAAGGCTGAGTCAACCTTGAGCCAATCAGGATCGAACTCCAGGCTGTGGGCAGAGTTAGCCTGCAATACTGCACTCTAACCACTGCGCCAGCATGGCTCCTGCATACAGGAACAAACGAGGGTCATTTCCAAATCTGCCATGTAAGCCAAAGACATAGCTGCTTTAATGATTTGGAGAAGTGCTTCATTCCTGGTCTGCCTGTTGCCAATCCTCTTTTTAAAAGTCCTGGATCAGCTATCACATACTGTATAGAGCAAGAGTAATTTCTCCCACTGATAAGAGGAACAATAGTTACCAAAACAGTGAACAGAGGCTCTTGTGTTGTGTGTTGTGTCTTCTCAGAAAGGGCGAACCTTTTCCCCTGTCCTGTGCAAGGGGGAAGAAGAGGCAATACTTCTGCTGCCTATACTCTAGTTTACTCTACTTTCTAATGAGTCCCCAAGATGAAGAGGAGGGGAGGGGAGGGGAGGGGAGGGGAGGAGGAGAGGAGAGGAGAGGAGAGGAGAGGAGAGGAGAGGAGAGGAGAGGAGAGGAGAGGAAAGGGGAGAGGATAGAAGAGAATAGAAGGGAGAGGGAGAGGGAGAGGGAGAGGGAGAGGGGGAGGGAGGGGATTAATAGAATAGAATAGAATAGAATAGAATAGAATAGAATAGAATAGAATAGAATAGAATAGAATAGAATAGAATAGAATAGAATATAGAATAAATAGAGTAGAATAGAGTAGAATAGAGTAGAATATAGAGTAGAATATAGAATAGAATGGAATGGGAATAGGGGAGGGGAGGCGAGGGGAGGCGAGGGGGGAGGAAGGGAAGGGAAGGGGAGAGGAGAGGAGAGGAGAGGAGAGGAGAGGAGAGGAGAGGAGAGGAGAGGAGAGG
>QLTV01003131.1:3587245-3604342 GCA_003457575.1 Thermophis baileyi | reverse complement strand
TTACTTTCTTTCTCAACACTTGACATGTTCCTGCATCATCAAATGTATAACGCTTGGCAAAAGCATAACTTTCAAAAGAAAATCTGATTGAACATGCTGAGAAGTTCCTCAATTATCCTTTACAAGATGAAAAAGACTGTAAAAGAAGCATAAAAATGTACGCTCACAGGAAACAAATATACCTTTCTTTAAGAAAGAAAGAAAAAAAGAAAGAAAGAGAGAGAGAGAGAGAGAAAGAGAGAGAGAGAAAGAAAGAAGAAAGAAGAAAGAAAGAGAAGAAAGAAAGAAAGAAAGAAAGAAAGAAAGAAAGAAAGAAAGAAAGAAAGAAAGAAAGAAAGAAAGAAGAAAGAGATGCAAACCTATAGAGAAGGGAGGTGGAGCAAGGCAAGATTTTCCACCAATGGGAAAATAGGCCGATAACTTCTCTGCAGAACTTCAGTACTTCTACTAGAAAAAGAATAAAATTTTGGTCCATTTCTTAATGAACCATAGCTGGGTCAAATATGTCAGCTTAGCTGCCACAGATGCGGGCCAGGAGTTGCTGCATAAAACAGTATGTGAGATGTCCTTACATTATCCTTGCCACACTATAACTGATTGTGTCCTTGAATGAAATAAAATGTCAGTTGCCTCCATTCATGAAAAGAACAGATCTCAATCACTGTTCTTTCCAGTGTACAAAGTGTTCCATTCCTTTATCCTTTTCTGTTTTCTGACCCGAGAGAAGATTGCAAGTTGCCTGTTGGTTGAAATCCAGATATTTTTCAAATTAAGTTTAGAATGCTCGGGTTAGCTGTAAAGTGTATTATTTCAAAGTTTTATTTTGATAGCAGTCTTCCAATATCTCAGGGGCTGCCACGAAGAAGAGGGAGTCAAGCTATTCTCCAAAGCACCTGAAGGCAGGACAAGAAGCAAAGGGTGGAAACTAATCAGGGAGAGAAGCAACCTGGAATTAAGAAGGAATTTCCTGACAATCAGAACAATTAATCAGTGGAACAACTTGCCTCCAGAATTTGTAAATGCTCCAACACTGGAGGTTTTTAAGAAGATGTTGGATAACCATTTGTCTGAAATGGTATAGGGCAGTGATGGCTAACCTTTTTTTCCTTGGGTGCCGAAAGAGCACGCGCGCACGCAATAGCGCACACGCGTGTGCCCACACCCATAATGCAATGCCCCCAGCGTGCCCTGCCCCCACACATGCATGCGCGCCCTGCCCCGTGCTACCCCGCTCCCTGTGCATGCACATGCGATCCCCCCCATGCTGCCCCGCTCCCCGTACCCATTTTTCACCCTCCCCAGACTCCGGAGGCTTTCCTGGAGCCCCCAGGAGGGCGAAAATGGCCTCCCTGGCCCTCCGGAGGCCAGAAACGGCGTGTTTCCGGACTTCCGTGAGGCCCGTTTTTCGCCCTCCCAGAGCCTCCGCACGAGCCCTGTACTTACCTGGCATCCAAAACGGGCCGCGTGGAGACTCCTGGGAGGGGAGGGGCGGCGTGGGCATGGCCAGCTGAAAATCAGCTGGCCGGCGTGCGCGCGCATGCACAGTAGAGGTGACCTAGGGCAACGGCTCGCATGCCCGCAGACATGGCTCCGCATGCCACCTGTGGCACGCGTGCCATAGGTTCGCCATCATGGGTATAGGGTCTCCTGCCTGAGCAGGGGGTTGGACTAGAAGACCTCCAAGGCCCCTTCCAGCTCTGTTATTCTGTTATTCTCTGAAATTGGTCTTGAACAAACAAGTCTTCGGCTGTATAAATGCTACAAGCTCAGATTTGTCAGTCCACTGTTCTATACTCACCCACAGAGCAATAATTGCCAGTTGTCTAATCCTTTAAGTGGCTATTATTTTTACTCCAGTTCTCTTCCCTTTATTCCCCCCCCCTAATTATTTTAAAGACCTCCCAGAGGCCTTTTTTTAATCTCCTAGGAGAATTAAACTATCTCTTCTCTCCTATCAGCAAAGCTATTGCAAACTAGCACAAGCATTGATTTGGTTGGCATATGTGGCAAACCAACAAAAAGTCATGGGGACTGCAGTGGTGTCACATTTAGCTATTCCCGCCCCATTTTTTTGGGGGGGGGAGGGAAGTTTTGGCTGTAGACAAGATCGAAATACATTTCCCTTTCATTTTAAGGGCATGATGCTCATCTCCATTTCTTGGCTGAGGGAGCCAGCATTGTCCGAAGACAATTTCTGTGGTCATGTGGCCAGCATGTCTATACGCCAAAGGCACACAGAACGCTCTTACCTTCCCACCAAAGTGGTACCTATATATCTACTCTCATTCGCATGCTTTCAAATTGCTATGTGGGCAAGAGCTGGAGCAAGGAACAGGAGCTCACCCCACTACACAGAGCTCGGGTCTCGAACCTGAGCTGTCAGCTTTCTACCTGACAAGTTCAGCATCTTTAACCACTGAGCCATTGCACCCCTATATTTTACTAATCCTTTTATAAATGTAAGAGCCACGGTGGCGCAGTGGTTAGAGTGCAGTACTGCAGGCTTCTGCTGACTGCCGGCTGCCTGCAATTTGACAGTTCAAATCTCACCAGGCTCAAGGTTGACTCAGCCTTCCATCCTTCCGAGGTCAGTAAAATGAGGACCCAGATTGTTGGGGGCAATAGGCTGACTCTGTAAACTGCTTAGAGAGGGCTGTAAAGCACTGTTAAGCAGTATATAAGTCTAAGTGCTATTGCTATCCATCCCTTCCTTCCTTCCTTCCTTCCTTCCTTCCTCCCTCCCTCCCTCCCTCCCTCCCTCCCTCTCTTATTCCCTTTCTCATTCTGCTTCCTGGTGGCGCAGTGGTTAGAATGCAGAATTGCAGATTAACTCTGCCCACAGCCAGGAGTTCAATCCTGACTGGCTCAAGGTTGACTCAGCCTTCCATCCTTCTGAGGTCAGTAAAATGAGGACCCAGATTGTTGGGGGCAATATGCTGACTCTGTAAACTGCTTAGAGAGGGCTGTAAAGCACTATGAAGCGGTATATAAATCTAAGTACTATTGCTATTGCTATAAGGAGGCCTTCTCTGAGGTAGATGTGTGGCTCAAAAATGTGAAAAATGAAAAATAAATAATTAAATAACGAAAAGTTGGACAAACATCAAAAGACTTTCCTGTGCTAGAAGACAATATTTCTACAAAGGTTGGAAAGAGCAATCCTTTTGACTCACTTTCATTTTTGAATTTACTGTAAGAAAGATCCTGGGGAAAAAATGACATTTGTATGAAATGGAAGAATATTAATTTAGAAATCAGTACCTTAAATAGAAATAGAAAGGTCTCTGTGGACTTCTATATGAGCACATCTTAGCATCCAGCATTCTAACTTGATAGCAACTTGACCTTCTTGGTGTTCATTCATTGATAAACATACTTCAAAAGCCCAATTTTGTATAGAGCAAATGTATTGAATCTGGTATATGTTGGATTTGAATTCTGAATTACCAGCATAATTCTGAAAATTCAAGAAGATATAGTCCCTGTTACATTTAAATTTTCTATGAAGCAAAACACATTGGTTCCTTAAAGTCAACAAAGACAAATGTATGAACTTGTAAGAGCCAAAGACAAAACTATGTTTGTTGCAACATTCACCCGAGTTTTCAATTACATTTCTGCAAAGGTTGCAAAACGCAAAATTGGATTAAAGCATGTAGGCCGAAATTATATTCCAAAATACGATTTTGTCTCAGGTTAAATCAATTTTTTACTTGAGGATTTATTTTTAGCTTTGCTTATGCCAATCCTGTGTCTGTTCCAGCTTAATTCAATTTCCCCTGTACAGTGTGAAGCAAAGCATTTTGAAATGCACAGGATGTAAGAAAAATAAGGCAGAAATACTTTTCTCTCTTCAAAAGATTGGAGGACCAAAGAAACAAATTATTTGGAATACAGTAAGAATAATAATTTATTACACTTGTTTGACATCCAACTCAGCAATTCATAGTGGCTCTTGAGTGTTCTACAAACCAGACTGTACTGATACATGCCAGTCAATTTTGCAAAACACATACTTCTCTATATTATGCAGTTATCTCCCCATTTGTTTGAACAATCATCAAAAATTCATTCCCAGAAGGTTCAAGGTATGAATTTTGTATGTCAGCTTTCTCAGCTTACTGAATTAGGTACTGTATGCTACACTTCAAAAAAGACATAATTCCCCACCAGGTATTCGCAACCAAAGTAGTCTAGCATAAAGATCTACAACCTTCTCTCTTTTAAGTACAGTTAGTCCTCGACATACGACCACAATTGAGCCCAAAATTTCCGTTGCTAAGCAAGACAGTTGTTAGGTGAGTCTTGCTCCATTTTATGACCTTTCTTGCCAGAGTTGTTAAGTGAATCACTGCAGTTGTTAATATGACCGCAACAACCCTAAACTCATCCTTCCGGATACCCAAAAAGAAGAATCCATAATCCATAAAAATGCGGTAGGAGTTTGGGAATATAACAGAATATTAGACTTGGAAGAGACCTTGGAGGTCTTCTAGTCCAACCTCCTGCTCAAGCATGAGATCCTATACCATTTCAGACAAATGGTTGTTCAGTCTCATCTTAAAAGCCTCCAGTGTTGGAGCACCCACAGGTTCTAGAGGCAAACAGTTCCACTGGTTAATTGTTCTCACTGTCAGGAAGTTTCTCCTTAGTTCTAGGTTGTTTCTCTCCTTGATTAGTTTCCATCCGTTGCTCCTTGTCTTGTCTTGAACATCCTTGCACATGCTCCTAAAATTGGATTTCCAAGTGTGGTGTTGGGCAGGAAAGGGACAAACCTCATCCTTCTCAGTCTGTCTCCAGTTGCAACACGCTTTTACTTGGCATTTTGAAGTGCATCTTTGAATTATGCACTTGATTAACTTTGCCATCCTGGGAATTTTCTTGATTTATTTTCCTTTCACTTAATTTGTTCCCAAAACAGTTATTTCTTACCTGCCTGCAGGGAAAAAAAATATTAAATAAAATCTAATTTCACTCTCCTCCAGCCTGCCCCAAGCACTCCTCAATTCTGTTCTGCTATAAACAATTTAAAAATCAGGATACATTAAGCGTGAAATTTGAAAGAGGAAATGATTGACAGTTAGAAGCCAGGCAGCATTTAGCAAATGTTTCTACCAGGGGTGGGTTCTACTTACCTTCCCTACCAGTTCTGATCGCGACGGAAGTGCGCGTTTTGCCCACGTCGCGCCCACGTCGAGCCAGGCAAAACACCCGGAAATGACCCTCTGTGCATGCGCAGAAGCCTTTGTGCATGCACAGAGGGTTATTTTTCAAGCCACGGTGACTGGAGGACCGGTTCGGGAGCGTGGACCGCCAGTCTTTGCTGCCGGTTTGGCGAGCGGCGGTAAATTTCCACTACCGGTTCTAAAGAACTGGTCAGAACCAGCAGCAACCCACCTCTGGTTTCTACCATTGGACAGCTCAAAACTCATGACCTCACAACGGTTGCACCACTGCACATGCACTGTACCACTGCACATGCGCAGATCATCCATGATGACGTCCAGGTGGGCGGGTGGAGACTCCCACCGCTGCTGCTACCAGTTCACCCGAACCAGGGTGAACTGGTAGCAACCCACCACTGTTTCACTCGTGCTGGAGCCCATCCTCAAAGAACTTCTCTCTACCGGAATATGTGCTTTGGGTTATTTATGTGGTGCCTTCCTATTGGTTGATTGGGGTGTTGATGGCTGGAAATTGGCTGTTATTTCCTTGTGTTGCCAAGCCCTCGGCTCGTAAGTACTTGATAAGCTGGTGATAAATCAGCACTCTTGTTGACTGACAGGAGTGCTGAGTTTCCCAGGCTTCAATCTTTCCCTGGCTATTTTTGTACCTGCTCAGCCGACGATCTTAGTAGCTGCGAAATTGAATGTATGTCCTTGTTTATTGCAATGTGAGGCTACAATAAGTTTGGGTCTCCTCATCTGACCGCTCGCTTGTGTTCTTGCAATCTGGTGGTTAGCTCAGAAGACTAAACCTTTGGTCCCGGTGACCAACCTCGATTGGATCTTGCAACATTGTCCTGGGAAATGTATCAGGGGTGGGTTCTACTTACCTTCCCCACCGGTTCGCATCACGACAGAAGTGCACATTTTGTGCGGTCTCCTCATCTGACCGCTCGCTTGTGTTCTTGCAATCTGGTGGTTAGCTCAGAAGACTAAACCTTTGGTCCCGGTGACCAACCTCGATTGGATCTTGCAACATTGTCCTGGGAAATGTATCAGGGGTGGGTTCTACTTACCTTCCCCACCGGTTCGCATCACGACAGAAGTGCACATTTTGTGCGCGCGTCCCTTCCCAAAAATGATCCTCTGCGCATGCTCAGTACTTAAAAAAAAAACCTTCCGTGTTGCAAACAAGCCAACAAGCACGGAAAACAGCTGCGGAGCGGCAATTCAATCTGCTGCTCCTGATCAGCTGGGCTTCAGAAGCAGAAATAAAGGTGAGTATAAACCAGGGGCGGGCGGGCCCACTTTCAGGGACATAGAGAACCAGTTCGCTCTAGGCTTGGAGTCAGAGCTACTGATTCTAAAGAGCCGGTCCGAACCGGCAGCAACCCACCACTGAAATGTATATTTGCCTATATTTATCTGTCCCCAATTTTCTAAGCAATTCTGTGAGTCTCAAAACTCCTCTTAATATAACATTGAGCTCTCCAAATATTGCCATGAAAACATGATTATCAGGTATCAATCCTTGGTGGGGGAAAAAAGAAAAAATAGACAATTATATGGACTTCCACCAAACAATAGTGGAACCTAGGACATGGATAAGCCCGAAATGGCAAAACGATTTTAAGAATTGAAGAAAGCAGAATGAGACCGATATTATTTTTAACTTCCCCTCTGTAGCATCAGTTTTTATGATATTTTAACAACACTCAAGGTGGCTATTTAGTGAAGGAAAAAATGGGTGTAAAGACAAATTTCATGGAAAGCCAAAAGTTGGCTATCTCATGTTCTAGACCAGGGGTGTCAAACATGTGGCCCGCAGGCCGGATATGGCCCGCGCAGGCCACTCCCACCCTGCCTCTGCAAGGGCAAAAATCAATCCTAATACGTCACGATACAGCCCATGATGTGATCGGGTTTGACACCCATGTTCTAGACCAGGGGTCAGCAACCCGTGGCCCTGGAGCCGCATGTGGCTCTTTCATCCCTCTGCTGCGGCTCCCTGTTGCTGGTCGGTAAAAGGAAAAGACGCCACACTAGGAAGAGACTATATGGTGGGGGAACCGGACTTCCAGTTGGCAGAGTTAAAAGGACGCCACGCTAGGAGGAGACTCTATGGTGGGGGAACTGGACTTCTGGTCAGCAGAGGAAAAAGGACGCCACTCTAGGAGGAGACTCTATGGTAGGGGAACCAGCCTTCCGGTCGGCTCCAGAATTGAACGGGGAGCTTCCGGTTAGGACTTTTGTGGCTCTTTGAGTGTTTAAGGTTGCCGACCCCTGTTCTAGACTGATGACAAAGGGTATTCATATAGCGTCTTTGTTGAAAAGAACGAAGTACAATAATGTGTATATCTGTGAGTCTGTGTGTTTAAGTCAATGTTTCTTAACCTTGACAACCTGAAGATGGGTGGACTTCGACTCCCAGAATTCCCCAGCCAGCCAGGCTGGCTGGGGAATTCTTGGGCGATGAAGTCCTAGCTGGGGAATTCTGGGAATTGAAGTCCACACATCTTCAGGTTGCCAAGGCTGGGGAATTCTAGGAATCGAAGTCCACCCATCTTCAGGTTGCCAAGGTTGAGCAACTGGTTGTAAATAAATATCCTGCTTGTGTCAGGGCATTTCTCTGAGCACCAAAAAACCTGAAAAGCCATGTCAGATCCAGATACTTATTGAGAGCCCCATTGAGCATTTATAAATCTCTTTCTATCATGACCAAAAGCTTTCAGATCCTCACCTCTGGTACCTCTTTCACGCAAAATAGCTCTTGCAGAATTTACAGATGCTATCTTCAAACGTGCATTTCCCTCCAATCTTGCTTTTCTTTAGCGTATTGCATTTTAGATATCCTGCAGCCTCTACACGCCTTATAAGTTCTCTCCATCGTACATAAAACTAAGGGTTGTTGTTTTTTTTTACTTATTAAAAGTCCCAGGCACAATGCTTATTTCAAAGAGCTATTCAGCATAGACGTGTGCAGATTGCAGAAACAGGGAGTTACGTCAACTCCAAGGATACTGAGCAGGTCAGAATAAAGCAGTGATTACCCTTCAATTCTCCCAGCTTTCTGGCAGATGGCAGACCGAGCAGAGGGGTTGCTCGGTTGCTAAGCCGTTCTCTGGTGTTTACCCTGGGTTCCCTCCTAAATTTTCTGGAAAAATTAGGAATTGAAGGTTGGCCAACCTCTGCTTGGGCTTTCCAAATATGTTGATTCTGTTGGTTTAATACTGATTAAAAGTGAGAGTGTAAGACCATCTCAATATCCACTCATCTTTCAACGTTAAAATAGAATATAAAGTTCTTACATTTTGCATGCAGAGTGGCAGAATCTGGGGATGGAGTGAAAAGGGCACTCTGTCTAGTTACAGCATCTACAGTTCTGTCTGCGCCATTGCTCATGTTTTACATAACTTGGATCATGCTGGATACTGCAACGGTTGTAAGTGCGAAAAATGGTCATAAGTCACTTTTTCCGGGGCTGTTGTAACTTCGAATGGCCACTAAACAAGCTGTTGTATGCCTGATCTGGAAGACATGTAGAACCAGAATGGCAATGATGTTTCTATGAGTCCTGTCAAATTATTTACCTGTTCTGCATGGTGGAACACAAACCCCCATTTAGAACTGGTAAGACAATCTCCTTTTCCCCCAGTTTGAGAAGCACAAGATCTTTGTGTTGTCTGGATTCTCTTTCAGTTATGTTTATTGGCTCTGTTTCACCTCGTTTCTTTCATTCTGTTCTGACCTAGGCTTCCCCAAAAGCATGAAGCTGACTCCACGTCCTGATAAAACCCCTTTTATTTAGTTTACAGTGAATGTCTCTCCAGCAAAGTCCCGGCCAACAGTTTTTCAAGATATTTCCCAATTACAAACCTTTTATCAGGCTTGGAGAGCTGCCAAGCCGATATCTTTCAGACTCCACACTATAACAGACAATACTTGGCAAGAATGCAGGAACAGATCTTCGCCCAAATGAACTAATTGTCTCCTGCAAACTCCCCTTCCCTTTTGCTCCTCTTTTATTCCCTATGGGAGGGGCCACTCATCGTCCACCTGTAGCCTTACTCCCAAGTCGACCCTTGTTCATCAGCTGTTCCCTTCGTCTGGCAATTCTGCGCATGCGCACATTGGGAAAAGGCTCCAGCTGTTCGTCTGCCTCACTAATGTCTGACTCCAAAGGCAACTGATAACTGTCAGACTGCCCTGGCCCCATCTCTGCCTCCGATGCAGAGCACTCATCAGAGCCTTCCCCAGACTCCAGGACTGGCCCATGTTCCTCCCCAACCTCCTCACTGTCCGAATCTGCTGCCAGCTCCGCTGGCCACCGCTGGCAGGCCACAACACATTCATGCAGCACAGTCTCCCTGGACTTAGTTCTTAAGGAAAAGTAAAGGAGATTGTTAGTGGTACCAAATTCTCGGATAATTGCTGGCAGCAGTATCCTCTAGAAGTTAAACAGCATTGGCAACAGAATAGCCAATGAGTGAAGATTTCAAGAGGAAAATACTCCAAGACAGAAGATTAATCGATCTTTCAGAAACAGGGAGAACAGCTAACAAGATATTTATAGGTCTTCTAAGCATGGGGTGAGTTCAGCCAAGGAGGCATTATTTAGCTGCTGTTATGGAGTTTTCCCCAGTGAATTCTCCATTTCACGGAGAATATGTTGAGTCAGATCAGTAAGGATGTTCTTGTTGACTTATCCAACAGTATATTCTATATTTCATTATGATTCAGAGTTTTTCATTTCTTCTCTTTGCTTTTTCTTCTATCTATCTATCTATCTATCTATCTATCTATCTATCTATCTATCTATCTATCTATCTATCTATCTATCATCTATCTATCTATCTATCTATCTATCTATCTATCTATCTATCTATCATTCCCACTCCTTATAAAAGCCAGTGCTTTAAAAGAGCTTGACCTACTCTGGTCCTTTTTGAATAGGGAGATCTGCCAAATAGATCAAACTCAAAGGCAAGGCCGTCACACATCACGAAGGTTGAATGTCATGCTCTCTGGAAAAGTCAAATTGGAAGGTTGCAATAGAATTTAAACTTTTAAAAATGTACTTTGCCCATCTGAAAAATAAGTTGAGCTAAGGTTAAAGGGTCCATCTCTAGATGAGATGGGCAGCACATACAGATTTAATGATAGATGGATGGATGGATGGATGGATTGATGGGTGGATGGATGGATGGATTGACAGACCGACCGACTGACCAACAGAAATGATAGGTAGATAGATAGATGATAGATAGATAGATAGATAGATAGATAGATAGATAGATAGATAGATAGATAGATAGATAGATAGATGATAGATAGATAGATAGATAGATAGATAGAGGCAGGCAGGCAGGCATTTTGATTAGATTAGATTAGATTAGACTAGACTAGACTAGACTAGACTAGACTAGACAGAGACAGACAGATGCTAGATAAATAGATGGATGTTGGGATGCATTGAATTCCCCTTGGATTACATATCTTCCTCTTCTTCCCATCCAGAAGCGTAGATGAAGGTGCAAAGGGGTTGAAGCAAAGATTCTCAAAGAACCTTTGAAGAAATGTTTCTGTCAAATCTGTGGAAAGGCTAAACATTGTCTTTGAAAATTCCTCCAGATCAGGATAAACACTTGCTAAAGCTTAAAAGTCAAGTTTCTGCTAAAGAGAAAGCCATATAAAAGGCAACAAAACGGCTGGCGGACGTGTCTAGGAGTTGTTGATAAAGGACAGTGTCAAAAGACCCTATTTTTTATTTTTATTTTTATTCTCCTATGTCAGAAAACCAGAACACCATTATTAGAGGAAGATCCACGAACCAAAAGTAACCAGCCTTTGCTTGAAGAAACCCTTTTTCGGATCCATCCACTCTCATTTGGTTGAAAAGTCTTTTTCTTCAGACTTCTTCCCTCTTTTGACAGCCTGCCATCCTTTTTGCTATCTACAGCCCGTAGGTACCTTGACAGCCTAATTCATTTCTCCCTTCACAATGAACTTTTGAAGTATAGGAATGGTGAGGTCGCCTGTTGGGAAGGGTCTTCTTGAAGACACTCAAGCAGAAAGCTCACCATGTTTTGTTTTTATCCCTGGTGGAGATTCTCTGGGGCCTCTTTTGCAGATCTCACTGTTTCTGTCACCCAGAAGTAATGCAGGCAGAATAGGATGGAGGAGTAAGCCATGCAGGAGAGGGTGATCTATCTGAGAATAACCTTCTTAGCATGCCAAGCCCTTGCTGTTTCTTTGTCTGTGAAACTCACGGTGTTGGATAAGGTCCAAAGGTTATCTGTAAAAGGAAACAGCTCAGAAAAAGCCACCTCCGTTTCTTCTGAAAGAAGAGGCCAGAGCTAGATGTTGTACAACCTAGAAATTTAAAAAAGAGGAGGGCTTTTAAATGTCAGAAATTAAATCCAGAGCCAAAGAGTTAAATAATAGCGAGATGCACAGGAATGCGTTGCTAGCGACATTTAAAAAAAAAAAAGATAGCTGGAACTCTGCAAAGATAGGATTGAAAACATGAATCCCACAAATGAGGCCAAAGTTTATGTTCAACTACAGTTTATTTTGTCTTAGCCAGCATAAGGATTCTAGGAGTTTAAATTTAGCAACAAATTTCACTTCTTGTTGTTAGTCGTGAAGTCGTGTCCGACCCATCACGACCCCATGGACAACGTTCCTCCAGGCCTTCCTGTCCTCTTCTATCCACTGGAGTCCATTTAATCTCACGCCGACTGCTTCAGTGACTCCATCCAGCCACCTCATTCTCTGCCGTCCCCTTCTTCTTTTGCCCTCAATCGTTCCCAGCATTAGGCTCTTCTCCAGTGAGTCCTTCTTTCTCATCAGGTGGCCAAAGTATTTGAGTTTCATCTTCAGGATCTGGCCTTCTAAAGAGCAGTCAGGGTTGATCTCCTCTAGGACTGACCGGTTTGATCGCCTTGCAGTCCAAGGGACTCGCAGGAGTCTTCTCCAGCACCATAGTTCAAAGGCCTCCATTCTTTGGCGCTCAGTTTTTCTTATGGTCCAACTTTCACAGCCATACATTGCAACTGGGAAAACCATAGCCTTGACTATACGCAATCTTGCTCTAAAGCAGGGGTCCCTTTGTGGCTTGGCTGGTGGGGGAGGGACCTGGGCCACATGAGTGGCAGGCCGGCACGCACACACATGCACACGCACGAACCTGCATGAACACACAACTTGACTGCAAGTTGAGCTGTGTGCTTGTGCGCGCCAGCCCGCTGCTCGCGCGGCCTGGTTGCAAATAGGCCATGGCCCGATAGTGGGTGGGGCCCCGCGGGTTGGGAACCCCTGCTCTAAAGCGAGGGCACTGAGCTATCTAATCCGTTTTTATTTCTGGTAGTCCTCGACTTATGACCTCAATTGAGCCCAACATTTCTGTTGCTCAGTGAGACATTTGTTAAGTGAAATTCCCCCCTCCCCTTTTACGACCTTTCTTGCCACAGTTGTTAAGTGAACCACCGCTGTTAAGTTGGTAACATGGTTGTTGGGTGAATCTGGCTTCCCCGTTGACTTTGCTTGTCAGAAGATCACAAAATGTCTTCAGGGCCTTTTAGAAGGTCCAAAGGATAGGAATGGATGTGACCTCCGGGGAGAAGACAATAATCCATCTATCTAGATTCTTCTGCACCCAACACAGGTAGTCCTCGACTTACGACCACAAATGAGGCCAAAGTTTATGTTGCTACACCTACACACACGTAGGTGTGAATTAGCACGTAGACCAGGGGTCCCCAAACTTGACAACGTTAAGACTTGTGGACTTCAACTCCCAGAATTCTCCAGCCAGCATAGCTTCTGGGATAGACTTCTACTGACTTCTATGCTTCTGGCATAGAATTCTGGGAGTTGAAGTCCACAAGTCTTAACGTTGCCAAGTTTGAAGACCTCTGATGTAGACCCTTCCACACCCCGGACAAGCTCCCCCTATAAAAGTTTGCCACTGTACCTCATTTCTCTGCAGCCTGCCCCTAAAAGCAAACCGTATTTTGCTTTTAGGAATAAATATTTATTCTTTCCTCACAGTTGTCCGGATCTTATTTTTATTGATTCTTGTGCAACCCCGGCTTGAGTTGGAACCCCAAATTATTCTTCTGACAAGCTGTCCAATTAGATCTGGCAGGTTGGGCATGCGGTGGGTCTCTTTAGCCAAGGAATGTTGGCTGGTGAGCACTAGAGGGTGTCATTCTCTGCCGAAGTCCCTGCCTTCTAGAATTTTCTCTCCACAGTGCTATGAATGTCCTCAACCCCTTTGGACTTTCGTAAGGCCTTGAAGAGCTGGTTTTGTCCCTGACCTGGGTTCCAGGGGTGAAATCCAGCAGGTTCTGGAGAACCGGTAGCAGAAATTTTGAGTAGTTCGGAGAACCGGCAAATACCACCTCTGGCTGGCCCCAGAGTGGGGTGGGAATGGGGATTTTGCAATATCCTTCCCCCAGGAGTGGGGAGGGAATGGGGATTTTGCAATATCCTTCCCCCAGGAGTGGAGAGGGAATGGGGATTTTGCAGTATCCTTCCCCTGCCATGCCCACCAAGCCACACCATGCCCACCAAGCCACACCCACAGAATCAGTAGTAAAAAAAATTGGATTTCACCACTGCTGGGTTCCCAAGAGTCCTGTTTCCTGCTTATTGTCAAGCACAAAAGATCAGATCCACACACGTGAAGGTCCAATTAAATTGATTTATTGGTAACAGCCTATACACAGGAATCTTCTGAAGTTAACGGTTAACACTTCCTTGGAGTTAGATAAGGTTCTGTGGTATTCTATGTAGTTTGCTTGTGGCTATGTAGGGATTCTAGGCTGATCCCTCTTTTAACTCCACCCCTAGGTTCTGTTATTCCTTCTCTATAATTTGTATTATATTGTCATAGTTTTCCCCTCTTTTAGGATTGTTGATGACCCAGAATCATTTGCTTTTGCTATGATCCTCGGTGGCGCAATGCTTAGAGTGCGGTACTGCAGGCTACTTCTGCTGACTTCTGGCTGCCTGCAATTTGTCAGTTCAAATCCCACCAGGCTCAAGGTTGACTCAGCCTTCCATCCTTCTGAGGTGGGTAAAATGAGGACCCAGATTATTAGGGGCAACAGGCTGACTCTGTAAACCGCTTAGAGAGGGCTGTAAACAGCAGTGGGTTGCTACTGGTACGGTACGGTTCTACAAACCGGTAGCGGCGGCGGCGGAGCACACACGCAAACCGGTAGCGATGGGATTTAGAACCCATCACTGGCTGTAAAGCACTGTAAAGCGGTATATAAGTCTACGTGCTATTGCTATTGCTTGAGATGGACAGCTATAAAAATTGAATATATAAATATTGGTTACCCGAACTCATTGCAGTTAGAACCAGTTATATAAATTCATTTTCCTATCCCTGTTGGATCTCATTGCTGTAGCTTGCCTCTTAAAATCAACAAGATTGATCCTCCGCATACAGCTTTAAGAATTAATATATGTCTATAGTAACTATGTCCTAATAAGGTGTACCTAATACGCCAAACCAAGCAGTTTCTAGTTGTTACTGTGCCTGCCCATTTTCAAAGTACTGACTTCAAAGCAAGATACATCATTGTCTGTCCTTATCTTCCAGAGTGCTTCCTCTGCTAATGATCCACCCATTAATTCTTCAAAGTGAGTTAGTATAATCTGTTGAAACAATGCTTTGGACCTTGTATATCATCAATCATATAAAATAATAATGATCCTCATAGCCTATATTTTCCTTGGTTGTCTTTGGGGGATTAAAAAAAAAATCTTTGCACATAAATATTCATGCTTTCCAAGTAACGAGACTATTTAAATTAAAGGTTACCGGGTGCTGAAAAAGACAGATCTATTCATCTCTAAGTCCTTGAGGTACAGTAGACAATATTGGGCCAATAGGACTTAATACAAGTAACATGCAGGAAACCCAATATTTGTTTGTGTTGTCTTCAGAACAGCATGCCTTTAGCTGCACTTTGGATTCTGAAAGATTCCAGTGATCAGATGTCCTTATGTTAGTGATTATATCTAAAAGCATTCTTACTGGCATACATAAATTCATATGAGCACTGAGTCAACCTATTCTCCAAATAGGTTGAAGGCAAGACAAGAAACAATGGATGGCAACTAATCAAGGATAGAAGCAACCTAGAACTAAGGAGAAATTTCTTAACAGAGGAACGGCTTGTCTCTAGAAGTTGTGGGTGCTCCATCACTGGAGGCTTTAAGAAGAGACTGGGCAGCCATTTGTCTGGAATGGTATAGGGTCTCCTGCTAGAGGATTGGACTAGAAGACCTCCAAACTCCCTTCCAACCTTGTTATTATTTTACACACACACACACACACACACACACACACACACACACACATATATATGTGGGTGTATGTACACAGACATGCTTGTGTATGCAAATATGTGTATATACATATTTCATTTATATCTTTGTTGTTTTCTCCCCTCTTGAGATTATTTTAGATAGGAGAGGCTGGCCAGCCAGTTGTCCAGAATAGTATAGGATCTCCTGCTTGAGCAGGGGGCTGGACTAGAAGACCTCCAAGGTCCCCTCCAACTCTGTTATTCTGTTAAATCTTCAAAACTGGTAAGGACATCTCAACTAGAATGATCTAACCAGTCTTTGGGATGTTGAGCAGAGCCTGAACATTGATACAGGACAAATAGTAATTTGTATTATTGGTTGAGATAATTGTATGATATGGGAAGAATAATTCCAAATGAATAATATGAATAATCTGCCTAATTTTATAAGTGAATCAGTTGGAATTGAAAAAAACAGATAATTTCATTTGAGGTTTTGGAGGAAACTCCAAGATCACATCACAAAGACTACGTTACAAGGAAGATTCAAACTAGGCATCCCAAGTCATTGAGAAATTTTTAAATAAATTCTCTTGGTCCCAAGGATACCTACATCCATCTAGCTATGGGCTGATGGGACTCTTAAAAGCAGCCATGTCCCATTGGGACTTGAAACTCAATCATAGCCAACAAAACTCCATATCTCAACAAAGCCGAGATTCATAATTAAAGGGATCCATCTCTTCTCTCGAAGCCAGCAACTGCACATGATCTTTACAACTCTCTTAGGGGGATAGGACATGGCTTATTTATTCTCATCCATACCATAATTCTTTAGAGCTGGATTTGATAAAAGAAGAAGAAGAATTGCCCTGCGCAGCAGTTAAATGTTGGCAGGAGTCCATTCAGTGTTTCTTCTATAGCTTTATTTATTGCCTATGCTTTTTTATTTGTTACTGTGCTCCTTTCCCCTAAAGCGATTTATGCCTTACAGGAGTAAAAACATCAATTGCTCAGCACTGGAAATCAGTAGAATGGGTAAAACTGAAATGGGATATAGTTTTAGTTACCACTTTTATATCAGTCAATAATATGTATTTGGTCAATGAGCAGCAAAAAAAAATTAACAAAACAAAGTGAAGCAAGTAAATGCATCCGTAATACTGATGACCATCAGATTGGACCACAGGATATGATATGCACCCCTCTATTACTATGTGAATATAGTTGTTATTCGGATGAACAATCTAAAACATTAATAGGCAAAAACTAAAAATAAAAATTATATATCCCATAAGAAATTTTAGTTAAGATATATCAAGCCAAAAGTAATCTTTAAACAAAGGTAATTATATCTTTAGTCAGTCAGTCTGTCTATCTACTGTATCTATCTATCTATCTATCTATCTATCTATCTATCTATCTATCTATCTATCTATCTATCTATCTATCTATCTATCTATCTATCTATCCACCCATCCATCCATCCATCTATCTAGCTATCATCCATCCACCAATCCACCAATCCATCCATCCATCCATCCATCCATCAATCCCTATCTATCTATCTATCTATCTATCTATCTATCTATCTAACTATCTAT